>OMLP01025010.1:90806-102317 GCA_900302685.1 Spondyliosoma cantharus | reverse complement strand
TTTAATATTTACAATATAAATGAGGTAAATATCATTGCTAAAAGTGAATAAACAAGCTGTTCTCAGAGGAAAATAAGGTCCCCAAAACTCTGTTTGAAGCTAGAAAGGTGGCAGGGTCCGCCACATATAAACAAAGCAAAACAGCATGAAATTGTGTTGTCCTTTAAGATCATGAAACCGAAGAGTTTGTTTTGTGTGACTCAAAATTTCTACCTCAAAACTATATAGTGTACCTTTAACTATAAAACCACACAGGACACTCACATCTAATATAATCTAACTGTAGGTAAGATAGTATCATTATCCCTAACCAGGTGGTGGTCTTGGTCACACAGGTGAAAAAACTGTAGTCATTGTATAAAACAATGTCGTGCACATAAAAAGACGAGATCTGTGTCAAACATGTTGTTGATTTTTTTCTTTCATCGAGACAAACAGATATGAGAATACATGGGGTGATTATTAACAGTACTGGCACTAACATTTCTTATAATTTATAAGTTTGTACATTTTGACACAACATGTTTCTGAATATCTGCTGTTAGATTCCTTAAAAAGGCCTGAACTGCTTATTTGGTGAATTATTGGTAAATATTGCTGAAAACTATTATAATATCAAGGTAATCTCTTTTAGCTGTTGTGCAATAGTATATAACAGCAAACATTTAAACCAAATGACTTGTGCTTTATCCTTCTGTTGCACTCCCAAGATGCAACTTTTATTTCTCTGCAAATAAACTAGTACTTGTTCAAAAACAGATAAAACAGGAAATACATACAAATGATCTATGACTGGAGGGAAAGTAGCTCCCCCTAGTGCCAAATCTGTGCATGGTTTGTCCGGAAAGAGTATGAGGCAGGTGGATATAACTAGATTAAAGGACACTTTAGACAAATTATGTGCACTATTTAAAACATTAAAGCCACAGAAAAAGCTGCAAATGATAGATCCACACAGACAGCCAGTCCAAAGGTGTTTGTGAAGAGGCTGAAAAACAAAACAGAAAACATAAATAGTGCGTTCAGGTTATTTTAACAATAGTGTATCGATGTACACAGCTCTACACTGGAAATGCAGACAAGCACGCAAAAATAAATAAAAAAATCATTTATGATTTGCTGTTTTACACATTGTACTACTATTTTTTATTCAGTACCAGCTGGCCAATTTAAGTAGACTATGCACTAGTTTGCTTCAGAGTTGTGTGCTATATATAACGTATGCAACCCTGATCTAAACAGAGTAAGGACACTGTGCACTGTTTCAATTGAGCAGATGCAATAAAGGTTTAGCAAGTTATCTCATCCTGTTTTATGGATTTGGATTTTTACACAGCGTTTCAATTCTTTTTGAATTGGTATTCATCTGTCAACATATGATCCACTTACCTCTAGCTCTTCACTTCTTCTACAGGTGCAGCTTCAGCTTTTTTCTTACATTCTTCACACACATGGTGGCATCTGTTGGGACAACACAGTGACATGTAGAGGCATGAGGAACTGCATCATTATCAATGGTATTTGATTGGTATTTTTAAGCAGAGGTGTTGCAGCACAAAGATGATAGATTATACTGTTTGAATGGCTTTGGGTGTCATATTGTTGGTTATAAGAGGATTGGCAGAGAATAATTAGCAAGGATTGGTTTTCTTTAGAAGCCATTTCTCTTGTCAAATGTCAACAAAAACATTGAATATTATGTAAAAGATCTCTCCAGATCTTCGGCCGTGCTCTTCACAGAATCTGTTATTACTTAAACACAGCATCACATGTCTCAAAGATAAACCTCTGACATAATGATAACAAGGAACAGGATTTTCCAAAGATATTTGATCCCTACCAAAGGCAAGACTGTGGAACCTTAAAAATGTGGTATACTACCCACCTGTGTCCATGACCAGAGTTCTTAAAAGGTCCACCGCGACGTCCCTCAGACCAGGGTCCAAATCCTGGTCCAAATCCTGGTCCATCCCCAAGGCCAATCTCCTTAAACTTGCTTCGACAAGTTCCAGCATATGATGCTTTCCCTGCTGCATAACCAAGGATCCCAGCAACTGAAGAAGAAATTTATGTAGCAATGATTGCTAAGGGATTGTGTACAGTGTTGCTCCACTGAAGTCCAAAATCATGTATGGTACCATACCTGCTAGTTTAGGGAAGGGTCCAAATCTCTTTGATGATTGCCAGATGCCTGCATGGAAATAAACTTGAACTTAAACCAAATGAGATGATTACAGATAATGGCTGCTTTACATGCATTGTCCTATATGATGGGGGAAGACAGTCTGAATGTCAGCACGTTACCGTTGTAGATGAGACCACCAGTGACGGCCATGCTGCCCACAGAGAAGGGTAGAGCTAAATAAAGACATAAAAGAAAGTCAAATAAGACAATACAGCCGTTGAGTCAGACACATATGGGTGTGTTTGGACTGTAAAAGAATCTCAAGCTAGTCTGAATTACTACATTATTCGTACAACTTTCCCCGACAAACCTAGTGACAGGCACACAAAGGTGATTTTTATGTGGTTTGACTGATTAAACATTGCAAGCATGTCACATTCATTTCCATATATTGATCCTGCCTTGCGTGGCTTGAGTTCAATTTGACTGAACTTTGTCCAAAGTAGTAAGACTCAGCAATTCCTCTTGTCTAATATGAGAGAACGGAAGGGACTGACTGCTAATTCAGGAAGCACTGATTGTTGCCATTTCGGGATTATACAACAGAGTCGAGCAGCAGCTGCATGACTGGCAGTGAGTGGAGGGACAGTGATAGAGTTCAAAGTGTTGATACATAAAACATGGATCATATCCAGTTCGTGGGACCTCAATCGGAGCTTCTCGTCCGAGCTAGCTCTAGTAGGCCGTCGTCACAAAATGTTCCGCCCTGCGCGCTGTTCGCTGCCTAGATACATATGTTCTTGTCTGACAGTGGTATTAGAGCTGTGTGGGTGTGTGTGTGTAACTGACATATCCCTAATCTCCTGTTAGTTTTGTCACACCTGTTGGATCAGATAATTTTTTTATGGATCTAGTTAGGTATACTGATGCGGGTGACCTCAGGACACCCCTTGCATAGCCCCACCCAACCTACACGTGAAACATTAGACAAAAGTCTAATCAGCTGAAGTAACAGTGCTGGCAATAATTGGCAATAATTATTAACATGTTGCCTTCTTTAAGCTGACTCTGTGCGCTCATTTGAGGGTGGTCTTTGAGGTCGGATCAGATTCAACAGAGAAGTATGTAAACACGCGGCTCTAAGTGAGCAGGGCATTGATAGATGAGCACTGCCCCACTGCTTCTACTACAAAAAGACTTGTGCAACACACTTGCAAGAATATACACAAGCTAGCCACACAGAGCGGGCTTACACCTCGAGACGCTTGACAGAATGGTTAGCTTGTGTGTCTGCTCCTGTGGTAAAATTACTAAGAAGGACTGTATGTGTTTGTCTTGAGCGTGTAGACAAGAGTACCTCTGTACCAGAAGCTCTCCTCCTGGCACTCTCTCCAAGCCTTTCTCACATCATCTCTGTGGACATGACGATCACCCATAGGGCACTGTGACACACACACAGGACAGGTTAGGTGTCACGTCTGCAACAAAACTACAATCGGTCATGATAAAATGAACCGGTAGTGCAAACAAATTATTTCCTGCCTCTCACCTTCCATTCCCCTCTCCCCGGAGCAGGACCAGGCGCAGCAGCTCCTGCTTCCTCTGTCTTCACTGTTATCGTCTGTCCAGTTGCTTCTGAACTCATGATGTTGTCGCTTCCAGAGTAGTAGTAGTAGTAGTAGTTTGGATCTGAAATGTGCAACTCTCACAGTCCAGTCAGGTCTACTTCCCCTCTCTCTGTGCCTCACAGCTACACACTTGATTGTGTTTGCTCCTCCCTGGAGAATGTTTGTAACTCCGCCTCACTTAAAAAAAAAAAAAGGTCACCACATGCTAAAAGGGCTGTTTCAAACTAATACAAACAAGGCACTTAGTAAAAAAAGAACTCTAAAACAAGATAATCTATACCTATATTTATAACATTACATTTTAAAAGAACAGTCAAAAACTGTATCATACATAGGTCACGTGACATAAAAGACACACACTATGGCGTTCAATGTTCCAGTTTAGACTCACCTCTGTACACCTATCTGCACCTTCAAGTAAGACACACCTTTATTTGGTGTGTTCGTTTCTTTTATGCCATTCCCGAGCAGAATTGGGGTAAAGGTAAAAATATTTTTCAAATTTACATGTGCAAACAAGCATGTTGATTATACCGTATACTGGTCTATCTGATGGAAAGGTTTCAACATAGAGTGACATTTAATAGAAGCAATGTAAGAGATGTTTCATATAACCCCTCTAGTTTACATAGTTTGGTCTAGTAAAACATATCAAAATGTACAACACAGGCATATAAGCTGACTGCATTTTGTAACTTTACCTATTGTATGGTTTATCATATGACTTACGGTTTAACATATTTGCCTCCAACACTACTGACACATAAATATTTCCATACTTTAAGACTAATCTACTTTTACTGAATCATATTCAAACTAAATATGAAAATATGTTACAGACATTTAATCTTTACAGTCTTATTCAGCAGAGGAGAGGAGTACTGAATGTTGCTACTCCTACTGGCCAAAGGTCAGAGACTGGCGGCATTACAAACAAAGTTCTTAGAAGTCAAAAATTGGTTTATTACCACCAATAAGTAATGCGGTGATATCAGCGCCACAGTTTCTCTAACACTGGCACACGTTCACTGCTTTGCTCAAAGACGTTTCATCAGGATTAATCAGGTTCTTTGGTTAAATAGCAAGCTCTCTTCCCATTACACAGATAATTTGTTATTATGTTAACTGTTGACTATTAATTCAAGCTCTCCTATTTCCAAACTATTTCTATTATATGGCATACAATGCATGTGCCTTCTGCAATAAAGGCATCGCCCAGTAGGCTACCGTAATTCAAAGTCAGTCTCTTTGAAGTAATGTAACTAGTGTCAGCCCTGGACAAAGAACGGCAACTGTTTCCGGTCCAGCCAACTATTATATCAAATAAAAACACGGCATTTTTCTTCAATAAAAATTGTAACTATGGATCATTTTAAATTAAGAGCTGCTCACACATACAGTCACTAAATTAAATCGAGCAGCTGGTGATAAAAAAACAAACAACGTAAAGTGGAAAATAAAGCATTTTTTGATATTATTCATTTACAATAGATCACTGGAGGTGGTGAAGTGTAAATATAGCCTACTACACTACACATTCAAGTTGAGTGTTTGTATTTCCAGCGTTTTGTACTCTAAGTATTAAAACTCAGAGTCACCCTCAGTATTATATGATCATTTAAGTGATGCAGCTGAACAATTTAGAGCTAATGTTAACTATTTCATATGTTGTTGGGTGGTTTAATCTGAAAAAAAAACAACAACAAAAAAACGACATAATATTTACTGAGATGATCAAGTTTTGTATGCAGATCATTACCTTAACTAGAAACTGTAACTGACAGATAATGTGGGGTAAAAAAGTATAATATTTCCTTGTAGGCCTATAACAATTGATGTAAAAGCACAGTTTGCTTCTGTAAATTGCTCCTGCCAGTATTGATGATTGAGCTGGTATTGCCAGATACAGTAGGAACGGTGATGTTCAGTGTTGTATAAAGTACCCAAAAGTCATAATTTAGTAAAAGTACAAGATACTGTATCATGTTAAAATATCATTTTGGTAAAAGTGAACTTCCCTCATACAAAGAGTACATATAAGTATATAATCGAATAAATTAAATGGACTTGGGTATCAAAAGTACTTTTGCAGCAAAAAATTAACTTAAATATCAAAAGTACAAGTAAAAGTAAATTATACAAATATTTATTGTATGGGCCAATGGATTATCAGCCTGCACAATGATCAGATAATGATAATATTCAGCATTCAGTTAATGTAAGCATGCATTCATTTGGCCCTGATGCAGCATTTTTATATACACTATTTTAATCCCAAATTGTGAAATTCTTTGCATGTAATCTGAAGTAAATGTCACTATGGGACGCAGTGGTCTTATCGGCCATTATAGTGGTCAACTCAGCAGGCTGTTTGCCAACTCCACCTTGATGTTATTAGAAAAATATGACTTTACTAAAAAAAAAAAAAATACTAAATACTGCTCGACTTGGGTTTTCTTCTCTCAGTCATAAAATTCAGCACAGTTTAATGGCTACCAAGTTAATTACTGACGTGAAAAACAAGTTTAGGCCCAACAACGTAGCTGCATTTCAGTATATCCGCACGTTTTGATCAGTACGTAGGATGTTCGGTCACCTGACAGGCCCTGCTCACTGTGCTCAACTTTAGAAGTTAGCTAACTTTAGCATGGTTTAGCACAGGTCCCTCTGCTCACATACCAGACTTCTACCGACGTCTAACAACCGGGGACAGAGACGGTGAGAGCTGTCGATACTGGAACTGGATCCCCACAGCATCATAAAGTGAGACATAACTCACCCTACCAAACACACCGCCACCAATCTCCGCCCGGCTGAGGCGCCAATGAACGAACCCAAACAGTGGCTGGCAGTGGGAGGTCAACTTATGACTCAATCGACCAATCAAATTCCATCGTGGGACGGTTTCAGACTTGCACGAGGAAATTCTGATGATGGACGCGCGCATAGAAATCTCTAGACCAATGAATGACACAGGTAGCGCGGCCTGTTTGGAAACTCTGACCAATGATATTCGCCTGTGGGAGGGGTCTATTTATTTTCCCGCCTTTCCGTGACACGACACCTTAAACAGCCAATCGACGGAGAGAGTGGGCGGGGCCCAAGCGGGCTCAGTCTCAATCACCTTCCGCGGGCGTGGTTTGCGTTGACAAGGCCCGCCTATTGGCCGGTCTGCGGACTTCCCACAGACAGTTGTATGTTTCATAAAAATGCACTCTGATGCGGCAAGTAAGTAGTAACGTTATAGAGGCTTTTCTGCATCAAATTGCGAGCAATCAAGGATGCTGCAGAGTCTGTCGTGGAGAAGCAAACAGACGCGTTGTGGTTTCTACACCTACTTTCAGCCCGTGGCTCTGTAGGCTTAGATGAGAACGAATGAATTCCGTGCTATTTGCTGGTCTCTTTGTATTTGCCAGTGCTGTCTTGGGCGACAACAAAGGGGAGATAGCCTGTGTAATTTCAGTTGTTGTGGACACAGGGGAGGTTACATTTGACACGGCGGATCCCCTGGAGTTATTTTTCGTGTGCAGCGTTAGAAGTGCTCAGTCGACGCTAGCTAAATTCACAGGGTTTTCGATGGTAATCGGTGTGTTGTGATCGTACCATTAATCATGACCGAGGGTGCACCGTGCGTTTCAACTCGAACTTGGCATCAACGTGATGCCATTCGTAAATGGGTCAATTTTTGGTCAACTGCGGACTATTACAGAGAATGAAAATTGTGACGCAGTTGTGTAAAACATCTTTCAGTGCCTGGTGCAGCAGCGCTGTCCGGCTTTGCGGCGGCTACAGCAGCTGCTGCACAACGTCCGCGCAATGCTTATGTGCCACATGATGTTAGATTTTTTAAAACAATATAAGATGCATTCAATCAGTTGGGGTAAATGTTGGGGGTAGAGGGGGTCTGGAAGAAGTAGTTGTTTGTCAACGCCTGGGAATTGTAGTTTACTAAAGCAGCTAGCTCCGACGTTCCAATGGCACCTTTAGAGGAAATGGACTACAACGCCCATACGCCTAACTCTCTAGATACTTTGTAAACTCTGTGCAAGTTGCGCGTCTGCACTGCTATTTTAGGTATGCAGCTAGTGCTATCTGCTCGGCTGTGTGTGTTTTTCAGCCTGGTTTTGGCCTCCAGAAATCAATTAAAATCATCGGTGTCTGATGACAGCTGTCGGACGGGGATGTGTAGATGACATTTGGCGACGAGGTAGCATGCACGATCACATATTTTCGAGTTTGCGTGTCTTTCGAGTCACTCCCTCAATCGGTGTGAGGTATTTTTCCTGTCGTTCTCTGAAAGGCAGACCCTGTAGTAAAAATCCGACGAAGGTAACGTGAGCTGTGTTGGAGCCTGTGTTGATCACCGAGAGAGAGAGAGAAAAAAAACTGAAATCATAGCTTGTTGTTGGTGCTAAGATGATGTCACCTTCTTGTACCCTTGTGCTAAGCCTGTAAGTCTGCTCAGGAGCTTGTGTGTTATGCATTGGCTTGGATCTTTGATGCTATCTTTATGTTGTTTTTTTGTGTGTGTTGGAAATAGATTTTCAGCTGAATTCCCACTTGACTACACTGGCCAGCATCCATAAGATCCACCACACCTTGCACAGGCTGGTAAATACATATTGACAGCCAGTGTGTTTTCACATGTAACTATGCATGTGCACTGTGTTCACGTGTGTCCTGCTCACAAGCATGTGGTGTTATTCTGGATCTGTTTTTGACAGAACCTGACGGAAGACGTTGGACAGGATAGCCACCCCTCAGGTAATAACTCAGCCTGCCCTTCGTGTGTTTCGTGGTCAGCTTTAACACGGACGGCCATGAATTAAATCACTGCCACAACTTTTTGTCCTGCTGAATAGGATTGCCTGCCCTTTCAGCGTCTTTGCATGTTAACCAAGCGAAAATATACACATTGTCTGTGGTATGTTTTGCTTAATTTCGTTCTGTCTTCCACCTCCTTCCCCCCCAGCTTGCTGCTCCAGAGCCATGCCTCCGAGGAAAAAGAGGAGACCCTCTGCTGGAGATGACATGTCAGCTAAGAAAAGTCGTCAGGACAGGTGGGACAGTTCTTCGTTAAGGATTTTTAAATGCTTCTGTTTCAAAGACCACCTCGCTAGCATGCTGAAAAGTCAAGTCTCTGTCTCAAATATGCAGGGGCACATTTAAAGAATATGCACATAAAGTTTTTTTTTGTCTTTGCAATTGGGAAAACTATCTTTTTTTTTTTTTCGATAATCACACTGACTCCTTCTGTACTGTGCCGGTTGTATTGCTGCTGTGCTTTTGACAAGAACCTTCTCATCATCTGCAGCGTTTTCAGAAAACACGAAACATCACAGATCCGCGAGGAGGAGACGTTTTCGAGTAAAAGATGCCTTGAGTGGTTCTACGAATATGCAGGTGAGTTCTTATATTTGAAGGCACCGTGCCACATCACCAACCGTTCTCGGTTTACCGCTGATCAGTGGCATAGGTTTTTTTTAGCTCCGTGTGTGCAATTGACTCTGTATGTTGCTACAACACTCCAAAATAGGTTGCGATGACGTGGTGGGTCCGGAGGGCATGGAGAAGTTCTGTGAGGACATTGGAGTGGAGCCAGAGAATGTAAGCAGATTTCTTTATTAAATGTGGTTCTTTCCACAAGTCTTGCAGTGTGGTTACGTCTGTATATTGTCGGTGTGCTCGCTTGTCAACGTCTCTCTCGTGCTGCCTGTCAAAGCCAAGCTACTAATGCTGACACTGTGGTAACATGTAATGGGCATTTCTGTTCATTTTTTGATGTTCAAATCAAACATGCACAGTTTGTGTAATAAAAAGATTTAAAAAAAAAAAAACAGTCAAGGTTGCTACTTATTTACCATCATTCTCTGCTGTCTCAGTTGTTTTTTTGTGGATGACATTTAATTGACTTGTCATTTCGGGGGAATAGATTGACGGATCTTCTACTCGAGGATGTCTGTCGCTATAAAGGTTGTTTGTGCCCAGGTGGTGATGCTGGTTTTGGCTTGGAAGCTGGATGCCCAGAGTATGGGATATTTCACTCTCCAGGAGTGGCTCAGAGGCATGGGCTCACTGCAGTACGTCAGTTATCTACTCTTTGTCTTTCTGTTTTTTTTTGTTTTTTTTTAATTCTTTCGAGACTGCTGTGTTTTTTTTTTTTCTGTCTCGAACCACATCGTACTCGAGTGGCCTCAGTGCTCAGTAGACCAGGCGTTGAAGAGCAGAGTATGTCTAAGTCACTTTTCTGTTCTTGTCAGGTGCGACTCCACAGAGAGGCTGAGGAACTCGCTCGACTACCTGAGATCTGTCCTAAACGACAGCACCAGTTTTAAGCTCATTTACAGATATGCCTTTGATTTCGCTCGGGTGAGTTCAGCACAGTCCTCTCTGCAAAGATGCTCAACGTTGTTAAAACAGTTGATGTAAAATACAGCTGATCGCCAAGTGTGCCTTTTGATGTTTTATTCAAGCCAATGTTCAGACCTCATCTTGATGTTTTGAGCAGGACAAGTTATTTACCTGAAAGCAGCTATGCTTTCAGGTAAATAACTCACTCTGATACGGTTAATTAACATACAAATGGTGAATGAGGGCATGGTGCAGTGACTGTGATGACAGTGTTATATTTTAGGAATTCAGCCTGTTTTGTGTCTTGGACAAATGTTTGATGCTCAGGATGTTAATACACTACCTCTCTGTTTAAAGTGTGGTGGACATTTTGCACTGACTTAATGACGCTTTGGGTGTTTTAATCGGACAGGAAAAGGATCAGAGGAGTTTGGACTTGAACACAGCCAAGTGTATGCTGGGGCTTCTTTTGGGGAAGACGTGGCCTCTGTTCCCTGTGTTTAATCAGTTTTTAGAGGTAAGCAAACACACAGTAGTTGTGTCCAAGATGGTTTGAAATCCTTTTTGACCTTTTTAAAAATGGTTGAAATTAAAATGGTTTTGTAATTTGATTAAAAGAGGCAATATGTAAGAAGTGGCCATCTGTCAAATTTATACTTGAAACAAAAATGGGCAGCATATCACCAGAGTAATCACTAACTGCTGCTAACTACTGCTAACTGTAGATGGCCTTAGCTTGTTAGTTCAGTTAGCCATTAAGCTAGCAGTTTGGACTGGGAGACCAGGGGAATGTTTGCACAGCTAGCGCAGGAGCTTTGGATCATTACGGGCCAGGGCTATCTGGTTAGCATGCTAATTTTGGTACATATCTTTGCAACACAATTCATAGACATATTAATGTCTAGAATGAGAAGAATCTTTTATTTATTTATTATTACTAAAATGTTGCCCTTTATACTATAAGCCGTTTATTTCCTTTTCTTCAGCAATCCAAGTACAAAGTCATCAACAAAGACCAATGGTGCAATGTCTTAGAGTTCAGCAGGACAATCAACCTGGACCTCAGTAACTATGATGAAGATGGAGCCTGTAAGTGAACACACAGCTACACATAAATGTGACAGCAGAGCGGCATTTTAGTGTCACACAAATCTAACTCTGATACTCTGTGTTGTCCTCTCATCAGGGCCAGTTTTGTTGGACGAGTTTGTGGAATGGTACAAGGAAAGACAGATGTCATAGGCGCAGAGTGAAAAGGAAAAAAATACAGCTGTGACAACAACGACTATGAGAATCAACAACCAATAAGTAAACAATACAAAAATGGTAAAGCAGTGACAGTGGGTGCTTCCTGGTAGAGAAGGGGTTCGGGCTGTGGGTGGGCTAGGGTGGGGGCGCTGGGTTTGC
>OMLP01025010.1:78599-90779 GCA_900302685.1 Spondyliosoma cantharus | reverse complement strand
TGGGTTTGCAGCGTTGGTGCATGCTGCCCAGAGCGCGGAGGCGGAGGGCTGCCATTGTGGAGTTATGTTCCCCTACCGAAGTTGCATAGTGGGCAAGCTTGCAGCAATCCCCCAGTGGCATTGCTCTCTCTCACTGTGACATGTCATATTGCTGTCTGTGTTAGGATAACATGGTATCATATGTGGACGATGGAAGTAAAATGGTATAGTGTGGGAGAACCACTCCTCACCCCTTGTCTTCAGCACAGAGAAACCAACAGCAGTGACCATTCATGCATTGTGTCTGAGTCTTAAACAGGGTCACTTTGACCTGGGCACATTTCAATATTATATATCTGTGCAATGAACTTGAACTTGAGCTTTTCTGGACAGATGGCACTAACGTTTGTTTTTCATATTTTGAGTTGGATAGGAGTTCTTCAAGAAGCACACTGTGTCAAATGGTTGATCGCAGGTTTCTGGTGCCTGTGTTGTTTACTATTGATTTGTGCCAGTTTTTTTGTTTTTGTTTGTTGTTTTTTTTCCCCCTCCATTTTCCCACCCCTGCTGTTTTGCTCCAGCTAATGCTAACAGTTTGCTAACCCCCTGCAAAGGCTTCAGACCTCATAACACCAAACAAATCAGCATTGCTGCTTACTAACTCTTATTACAGTACAGCGGTGAGCCACTAGTGCTCTGATCAGCATTTATTGGTCTCATGACCAATTTATGTATCTACGTTGTGTAGGTAAGAGTATTATTGTGCCTCAAAACATGGAAGTCACTTTGTGTGTCCCACACACATACCAACAAACCCAAATGTATATACACGTGTGAGAACACATACGCACACACACATGCTCACGCACACACAGACACACTGAGTGGTCAGGGATTATTTCAGGATGAATTGAGACTGTTTGGGCTGTGTTATAAATTGACATAGAGCTAGTTGGTGTCCAGTTTGTCTTGATATGTGACATCTGTTTTGTCCTCTTTAGTCCACTGATAGTTTCAGGTTTCCTCTTTCTAGTAGCATCTCTCCCAACACTGACAGTGTTAATAAAATACAGTGAAAACCAGTTACCCTCTCAGGACGAGGTCCTTAAGGCTGGAGTAGAAAGGTAGGTTTGCTGAAAGCATTGCATTGTACCACCTGTAGGATCTAATCAAATCAATGGACACTGACAGTTTGGAACTGTGTGATGATGCTATGCCGTTCTTTTCGCCTAGTATAATGTTCTCGTAACACTTGTATAAATTTTTGTCTTTGGCTGTGGTGTGATGCTGAACATCAGATTTAATATTTGCATGCATGCTCCAACAGAGCCTTTTGTGAATGGATGAGATTTTTTGAAAACATTTTTTCCAAACGCATTTTGGTTTTGTACAGGAATTTGTGCAAGTGTTTTGTGCTTAATTTGATATTCACGATCATGTTCGCTTAATTCTGATGAACAACATGATTGTGTCTATTAAGACCTGGAACACACCTGTAACCTCACGGTGGAACAGGAGTTCCCTCCTGCATTTACCCCATCATACACATCTTTACACATGCTGTAAAATTTTAGGTAGCTGCAGTCAGGATACAGGATCTAATTTTATTTATTGGAAGAGCATAACTTGTTTTGCAACTTTTACACCACACTGTCATACACATAAAAATACACATTTCAATTTGTTGTGAAGATAACACACATCAGCTCATGTATCATTGACATCCACTGCTGCTGAACTATATGAAAGCCTCTATTGTCATTACAATGTTTCAACCATCAGCATAACATCTATGATTGAAGTAGTTGTTGGATTGCTTACCAAATACTGTGTAGAGATCAATGTTTTAGTATTCTCCCATGACAATGCAGGAGGATGAACACCCTTGTCCCAACTGTATATATGTATGTAAACTATGTAAGTGTCTATATGTCTGTTTTCACTATAACCTATGTCTATATACATAAATAAAAGGGTTTATTAACTTACTGGCTTATAATTGGGTTCTTTAGTTAATAGTTTGTCTATAACAAAACATTTAGTGCCGTTATACTATCATTGCTGTTTTCATTATTTACAAATGAAAGATCTGCATTAAATTGCTCAGAGATATGCTTTCAATAAGTTCTCTTAAGTGTATCAATAATGCATGAGCACAAATATGATATGGATTCTGGCTAAATCGCTTAGGAAGACATATTTCTGATGTTTGAATTGAGAAAAAAAAATGTTAACAGAAATGAGGCATATATGAGGCACAAAAGATAAATATGGTGTTCTCTACTGCACTCTATAACAGTTTCAAACAATAACAGTTTCACACAAATTGATAGTATTTACAATTAATTTCAAGCTTAAAGGGGCTCTACGTAACAATTTGTAGCAATTTACACATGTTATTCACTTTTCTTAATGGCCATATGCAAGTGTATTTTAACTTGATGTGAAAAATGAGACCTTTCCCATCTCTCTGTTGCTTATACAAGCCTGTGGGAATGTCTTTAAGTTGTTCAATGCTGCTGCACCGCGGATTTCTTTGTGAAGGACTCGGGTCGGAGGTTCTGGAACAGTCCAAAGGATGTGACTATAGGCACGCTCTCAAGTCCAGTAACATGAACTCTAACGACTGGCCTCAGGCACAACACACAATTTCCATAGAGCCCTTTTAGTAAGTATAAACTAGAATATCCAGTAATTACCAATATTTTCGTAATTCAAAAGCAAATGTATGAATTGTCACTAATGTGCTTGTTTTGTCAATATTTAAGATATACTGACTTCTTTATTAAACATGACTAATGTTTGTGTTTGTGGGGTCAAAATAGTCTGCCAGGCTTTGCGATGTAATTAAAGAAGGATTGGGTTCCACTCTGTTCCTGTTCTGTTGAAGATAGGATCTGGTCCCTGCAAACCCTTGTTTCATACTGCTCTGTGGAGAACCCCATTTAAGCTCTGCTGCCTTATCTGGTGGTGGTGTTGCTGGAATAGGAGGTGGCGTCTCCTGTGGTGGTTCAGTACCGCCAATGTCATGCCTCCTGTAGCGGGGAATGTCATACCTCATATCTGTCGCTCTTTTCTCAGGGGGCTTGATGTCCTTCTCAGGCCTTCGATTGTAAAAACTGTTGTCAACTTGTGGGCCACGGTCATCAAATGAAGGAGATGCACCCTTGTCTAAATTTTCAACTTGTGTGTCCCACTTTCGTCTCTCTGATGACATGGCTTTTAGAGCACTGAGGCCTTTACTTTCTCTCCTGTCCTCAGGTACAGCCCTCGACATTTTCTTTAAGCTGTCAGGTAAGTTGTCAAACTTCTCAGTAGCTCTGCTGGATGCAAGATGGACACTGTTTGTACTAAGTGATGAGTACTCATGCCTTAGTGTCCCATCATCACTTCTATTGCTGGAGTAGTTGAAGGAGTCAAGAAGGGGAGGCTGTGCAGATGGAGTTGATAAGTTGATATCCAGTTGTCTCCTCATACTGGAGATGGAAAGGTCGGATGGCTGTCGGCCGATGCCAGTCCACCTTATCTCAGGCGGTAGGTCCACATTTGTGGTGTTTCTGGACTGCTCGATCCTCTTCTTTACTACATCATCAAAGTTCATACTGGGTACTCTCCTTGGGGCAAGAGATTCATCTCTGATTCCCACACTAAGCAAAGGACCTCCTTGTGCAACACTTACTATTTCAGCACCCATATGGTCTGGAGTCGGGCTACTGAAAATTTGACGTTTATAAGTGATGAGAGAGTTATTTTTTGTCTCTCCTAACATATCTGATGGATGTCTGCTTTGTTTTGGAGTGTATCCTGTCCCCTCATGTTCGTTTTCGCTTGAGGAAGACGAGGAACTACTTGATTCTGATGATGCTGCTTTGATATTCATATTCCTATTAGTGCGTTGGACACCAAGACTTGGGTCTGGCCAACTGTGGTCTATAGTGTCATTCAGCTGAGATCTTCCCCTCCATCCTTTACCTTCATGTTCTGTTGATGCATCTTCACTATCGCTGCTGGAGGAGGAATGAGACCGTTGCCGTGATGGTGGTGCAGCCTTTTCACTCACCTTGATATCGAGGTACTTCTTCAAATGTGGATTACCAGAACTAGTCAACTTTGTTTCTGGGGTTGTCTTTTCTTCAGTTTTGGGGAGCCTGTAGTCTTTTCTTAATCTTTCTTTACTCTCCACTGAGTTCAAACTGGGAGAAGCCTTCTCTGGCGTTAGAGATGATTGTGTGAGGGTGATTGCTTCGATTCCTACTCCCCATCTCTTTCGTCTTGTTCTGCTGGTGGGGGAGTCAGGTGGAGGTGATGGGGGCAGATTTGGGGGTTCATGTGATGTGATTTCAAGACGCTTTCTGAAGCGGGAGATGCCGAGATTCATTGAAGCCCACCGTGACTGTAGTTCTGGAGTTACCTCTGGCGCTGTGTTGATGTTGTCACTTGTTCTGTCCCCCACACCATCTGTGATTACTTTATACTTTGATAACTTGATATCATGGTCTGTCTGTGGACTGCGAGAAGTGTGTAACACTGGGATCTTTGGAGACCAATTGAACTTCTTTTCTGTGGCCTTTGATATGGTAGATGCACCCAGTCCTAATTTAGTATGGTTTTCATCTTCACTATCACTTGTGGAAGAGCTGGATTGTTGAGACCCATGAGACACACGACTCTGAATCGGATTTGGTTGTGGTGAAGGTGCTTTGATATCAATGCGTCTCTTGACAAGGGGGATACTCTTATTCAAGTCTGGCAATTTTGTCTGGAGTGGATTATTTGTAATTCCCACAGTTGTCCTGTCCCTTTCCACTTTTAAAGGTATATCTGAAGTCCCACCTTCACTCTCGTTACTGCTGGAAGAGTCAGGTGGAGGTGAACGTGCCCTGATATCCAGGCGTCTTTTGACATGGGGGGCACTGCTGAGGCCCAGTCGAGGCCATCTTGAATCTGGATGTGGATCTGGTTCGGCTGTTCGTGGGGGGTTGATGAAACCTTGCATACCCTCCTCTTGCTCGTCTGAGCTGCTTGATGAGGAAGAGGAACTTATTTTGATAGATCCTTCTCTCTTCCATTCCCTCCCACTACTCACTAATGCCTGAGGAGTTGGTGATGGGGCTTTGATGTCCAAACGTCTCTTGATGTGAGTGGTATTACCAAGATCTATAGCTGGCCACTGTTTTTCTGGATCACGACTTACTGTTTGAGATACTGTAAATGGAACACCTGCAATTACCAGCAACTCTGGCCTCTCCTTCTTTGTGTGATGTGTTGTTTCATCCTCACTGTCACTACTAGATGATGACTTAGAAGCCGGTGATGGTGCCTTGATATCTAGACGTCTCTTGATGCTTGTCATGCGCTCAAGATCTAGGAGAGGCCACCGTGTCTGTTGCTCATTACTTGCAGTATGAGATACTTTAGTGAAAAGACTTGCTGTGTTGGTCTGTCCTTGCTCCTGTTTCTTTATTTGGCCTGTTGTTTCAGCTTCACTGTCACTACTAGATGATGACTCCGAGTCAGGTCTCGGTGCTTTGACATTAGTTTGAGATGCTTTTATTGGAAGCCTTGCCATATTGGTTTGCCCCTGCTCCTGTTTCTTTGTGTGGCCTGTTTTTTCAGCTTCACTGTCACTACTAGATGATGACTCAGAAGCCGGTGATGGTGCCTTGATATCTAGACGTCTCTTGATGCTTGTCATGCGCTCAAGATCTAGGAGAGGCCACCGTGTCTGTTGCTCATTACTTGCAGTATGAGATACTTTCGTGAAAAGACTTGCTGTGTTGGTCTGTCCTTGCTCCTGTTTCTTTATTTGGCCTGTTTTTCAGCTTCACTGTCACTACTGGAAGATGACTCAGAGTCAGGTGTTGGTGCTTTGACATTAGTTTGAGAAATTTTAATTGGAAGCCCTGCCATGTTGGTTTGTTTTTGCTCCTGCTTCTTCATGTGGCCTGTCTTTTCAGCTTCACTGTCACTACTAGATGATGACTCCGAGTCAGGTCTCGGTGCTTTGACATTAGTTTGAGATGCTTTTATTGGAAGCCTTGCCATATTGGTTTGCCCCTGCTCCTGTTTCTTTGTGTGGCCTGTTTTTTCAGCTTCACTGTCACTACTGGAAGATGACTCAGAGTCAGGTGTTGGTGCTTTGACATTAGTTTGAGAAATTTTAATTGGAAGCCCTGCCATGTTGGTTTGTTTTTGCTCCTGCTTCTTCATGTGGCCTGTCTTTTCAGCTTCACTGTCACTACTAGAGGATGACTCAGAAGCCGGTAATGGTGCCTTGATATCTAGACGCCTCTTGATGCCTGTTGTATGCTCAAGATCTAGGAGAGGCCACTGTGTTTGTGGGTCATTACTTGGAGATACTTTAATCGGAAGACTTGCCATGTTGATCTGTCCTTGCTCCTGTTTCTTTATGTGGCCTGTTGTTTCTGTTTCACTGTCACTACTAGAAGATGATTGAGAGCCAGGTTTTTGTGCTTTGATTTTAGGTTGCCATGCTGTAATTGGAAGCCTTCCCACGTTGGTTTGTCCTTGTTCCTGTCTCTTCAATTGGCCAGCTATTTCATCCTCACTGTCACTACTAGAGGATGACTCAGAAGCCGGTGATGGTGCCTTGATATCTAGATGCCTCTTGATGCGTGTAGTATGCCCAAGATCTAGGACTGGCCACTGTGTTTGTAGGTCAGGACCGACAGGTTGAGATACCTGAAGTGGGTGTCCTCCACTATCCACCTTGCCTAGCATCTGCTTCTTTTTTTGGCCTGTTGTTTCATCTTCACTGTCACTACTGGAAGATGAATCAGAGTCAGGTCTTGGTGCTTTGACATTAGTTTGAGATACCTTTATTGGAAGCTTTACCATGTTGGCTTGTCCTTGCTCCTGTTTCTTCAAGTGGCCAGTTATTTCATCCTCACTGTCGCTACTAGAGGATGACTCAGAAGCCGGTGATGGTGCCTTGATATCTAGACGCCTCTTGATGCGTGTAGTATGCCCAAGATCTAGGACTGGCCACTGGGTTTTTGGGTCATGACTTGTAGTTGGGGACACTTTAGTTGGGGACACTTTAATTGGAAGACTATCTATGTTGGTCTGTCTTTGCTCCTGTTTCTTTATTTGGCCTGTTGTTTCAGCTTCACTGTCACTACTAGAAGATGAATCAGAATCAGGTTTTGGTTCTTTGATACTACGTTGAGATGCTTTTATTGGAAGCTTTACCATGTTGGTCTGTCCTTGCTCCTGTTTCTTTATGTGACCAGTTTTTTCATCCTCGCTGTCACTGCTAGATGATGAAGATTCAGAGTCTGGTGAAGGTGCTTTGATATCCAGACGCCTCTTGATGTGTGTAGTATACTCAAGATCTAGAACTGGCCACCGTGTTTGTAGGTCAAGATTTGCAGTTTGAGATACCTGAAATGGAAGGCCTCCTCTGTCCACCTTGCCTAGCATCTGCTTCTTTTTTTGCCCTGTTTTTTCAGCTTCACTGTCACTACTGGAAGATGACTCAGAGTCAGGTCTTGGTGCTTTGACATTAGTTTGAGATACTTTTATTGGAAGCTTTACCATGCTGGCTTGTCCTTGCTCCTGTTTCTTTATGTGGCCAGTTTTTTCATCCACACTGTTGCTACTAGAGGATGACTCAGAAGCCGGTGATGGTACTCTGATATCCAGACGCCTCTTGATGCGTGTTGTATGCTCAAGATCTAGGACTGGCCACTGGGTTTTTGGGTCATGACTTGCAGTTGGGGACACTTTAATTGGAAGACTATCTATGTTGGTCTGTCTTTGCTCCTGTTTCTTTATTTGGCCTGTTGTTTCAGCTTCACTGTCACTACTAGAAGATGAATCAGAATCAGGTTTTGGTTCTTTGATACTATGTTGAGATGCTTTTATTGGAAGCTTTACCATGCTGGCTTGTCCTTGCTCCTGTTTCTTTATGTGACCAGTTTTTTCATTCTCACTGTCACTGCTAGATGATGAAGATTCAGAGTCAGGTGAAGGTGCTTTGATATCCAGACGCCTCTTGATGTGTGCAGTATTCCCAAGATCTAGGACTGGCCACCGTGTTTGTAGGTCAGGATTTACAGTTTGGGATACTTGAAATGGGTGTCCTCCACTGTCCACCCTGACTACCATCTGCTTCTGTATTTGCCCCGTTTTTTCAGCTTCGCTGTCACTACTAGAAGATGTTTCAGAGTCAGGTCTTGGTGCTCTGACATTAGTTTCAGATACTTTTATTGGAAGCTTTGCCATGTTGGCTTGTCCTTGCTCCTGTTTCTTTACGTGGCCAGTTTTTTCATCCTCACTGTTGCTACTAGAGGATGACTCAGAAGCCAGTGATGGTACTTTGATATCCAGACGCCTCTTGATGCTTGTTTTATGGTCAAGATCTAGGACCGGCCACTGTGTTTGTGGGTCATGACTTGCAGGTTGGGACACTTTAATTGGAAGCCTTGCCATGTTGGTCTGTCCTTGCTCCTGTGTCTTTCTGTGGCCTGTTGTTTCAGCTTCACTGTCACTGCTAGATGAAGAATCAGAAGATGGTACTCTGGCTTTGATATCCAAGCTCCTCTTAATTTGGGGATCCAGCTTGGTTGACTGTATTTTTGGCTCACTGATTTTGATCCCCTCATTCACTCTGCCTGTATTCTGTTCCACTTTCAGGTCTTTGATTTCTGCTTCACTTTCACTGCTTGAAGAGGATGAAGGAGCTGCAGGTGGTGGAGGTGCCCTGGTTTTTTTACCATGATTAATTACACCCAAACTGGGTTCACGGAATTTTGTGCGTGGCATGGGTACAACTTTTTTCTTTGTATCCTCCTCTATTGTATCTTTTTCTTTTTTGACTGTGTGGTCTTCCCCATCACTGTCACTGGAATGAGAGGAAAAGGAGCCCTTTGGTCTCCCTGTTGGCCTTTGTGGGTCATATCTGTAATCACCCTGATTAAATCCCAATGAAGGCATGATAGTGACCTCAGGTTTATTGTGGTTACTTTCTATATTCTTCTCATTCACTTGGTCTGAGGTCACAGTGTATTCTGTAGGCTCACCCTCACTGACATAAGAGCTGGAGCTGGAGCTGGACGTATCATCTCTCTTCTGTTTATTTGGAGTGGATGCCACAATCAGTTTTGAATCATTAAATGACCCATGAACACTGCTGGATCTTGGAGAGATGCTTCGAACAGAATCGCTAAATTCAAATTGTTCATCATTCTCCTGCCACAGATCAGGGTTTGTTAAGTTGGGGTTCTTTGTATGTGGTGACCAATCTGCAAAGGGCTCGGAAGAAAATTCAAGATTTTCACTGCCCTCTATTTGTGGCATCTCTACTTTTTTGGCTGGCAAGAAGTCAGCTCTCTGCTGAACAGAGACCTTGGCTAGCTGAGGAGACTTGGGCCTTGTTAGGTCTCTCTGGGTTATTCTGTCTTCTTTCCCAGAGAGTGAAGAATCTGATGATGAAGATGAAGATGTCCTTTTTTCCAGCTCAACAGAGTCCGGGATGTGTTCAAACTCTATGTTATGTTTGCGGCCTGCATTGGTGATGTCTGAGCGATCTCTCTGGTTTTCCTCTGGACTACACTGTCGTAAGCTGCTCTCACTTCCTGAATCTTCAGCTGTATGCCTATCCCTCTCAGCCTTTGCTGCTTCATGTTCAAACACTGCATCATCATTGAGGCTTTCCTGATCACCACTGGCTACAGTATCATAATATTGAACATTGGTGTTTTCTCTAATGTCTACATCGCTAAATGTGACTCTCCTTTCCCTACGAGAACTAGGGACTTCTGGTTCCTCACTATTGGAGTAGGCCTCATTGTCATATTGTCTTTGTTCTACGTCTGAGACGGAGATGGTTTCAGTGGACCTTTTCTTTTTGGTGACCTTTCTGCAAAGAATATCTATATATGGCCTTACCAGGACTCCGATGATGAAGGCTATCAGAAACGTGATGAAAACAGACAGACACACAGCCAGAGTCAAGTTACACTGAGCAGCTCTCTGATTTCTTTCTTGACCTATCCTATTTGGGGTGCCTTGCGGTAAACTTCTTGGTTTTCTTCTTTTACCTTCTATTTTACTGATTTGGAGGTTAAAAACAGACCCAACTTCATGTTCTTCAGACACACACACATACAGTCCCGTGTCGCTCTCTGTGATGTCAGTGATGAGCAGATCATCCTGAGGTTGGCTTGCAGATGCTTGACCACTGGGTGTCCACCACACTGAATCTACAATACAGACAACATTAACATGCAGTTGGACTGACACACATTGTTATATTATGTATTAAGTTATTTTACAATTTTTTTTTTTACTATTACCTTGTGCAGAGCAAGACAACAGTATCTCAGACCCACTGTAAACCGTCACATCTTGGTGGAGCTCTGGTCTGTTTTCACTGCCAAAACAGTTCAGGTCATCCTCCTCCAACTGCAGAACGTCTCTGCCTGAGAGAGTGGAGGGGGAAGCACACACCACGCTCCAGGACTGCCGGCCCCTACTGCTATCGTAGGCCATCCGCCTTCGGAGACTGCGCATGCTGCAATCACATTGCCACCTGTTGCCATCCAGCCTAACATCCGCCCCGATGTTACGCAGAGACGGGTATGTCAGAGGATGAAGACTGGTCAACATGTTGAAGCTCAGATCGAGGACCTTTTGGGTGGGACGAAATGTGGACATACAGGAGATCTTGAGAATTACACCAACAATTAAAAGAAAATGAAAAGTTAGATAATCTTGTAATTATTACAGAATACTTTTCTGAATAAGACTTTTCTGCTTCACTGAGTTTATTAAATGTTCTATGCATGTTTATTAAATTAGATAAAAAAAAAAAAAATGAATGTTACCCGCAGCTGGGCTAAATCCTGGAACATCTGTGGATGGAGACTTGTGATGAGATTATGTTGTAGGTGGAGCTCTTTTAGCTGCCAAAGGTGGCTGAGGTCTCCTGGTTGGAGAGTCGAGATCCTGTTGAAGGAGAGCTGCAGAACCTGTAAGGACTCACTAGCTTCCAGCCCTGGATTGCAGAAAACAGAGCTGTAATCAGAATTTAACAGTAACCATAAAGTGCCAGGAATGTACTATATGTTAAATGTCTGTTTCCTCTCAGCCCTGTATTTCTTCACCTTCATCACTGTGATTTGCAAGGTGAAGAACTGTTTATTTTTAGCCGTAATGTCGGCGTGTTTACAGTACTACAGTGTTTTTAATGCTGAGATTAAATAATGTAAACAACATCCCTCTCTCTGGACTTCTAAATCGTGTACAGTTTAATATGAAATGTCTGAATTGAATACCACTTGCCTAGAATTTGAATCCAGATTCCCCTGTCTTATTTTCACAGCGAACACTCTTACAACATGACTAATAAGGGGCTTAGATTTTTTTCTGTGGTGCTCACTCTCCCCTGCTGCCTCTCCCCCTTTCACCAGCCAGAGACAATCTCACTGAGACTGCTGGGCTGAAGTAAGTCACTGTGGGTCTGTGCTTCATTAGAGAGGCACGAGGGCTCTGTGAGCTGAATACCAAACAGGAAAAAAGTCTATGACTGTCAACACAGCTCTTGCTAAGTAAATGGGCTGTCCACACATGCCTTTAGAAGAACCATAGTGAATGCATTTCTATGAAACACACAAGTTTCAACCAGGCAGAAGAAATCCTGTGAATTAATATGATTTAGGGGAAAATGTCGAAGTTGTATTGCATGTTTACACCTTTCTGTGAGCCACTGGAATGTCAATAAAAGCTGACAGGCTGAAGGGTGTACAGTCTCATTATCTCGGGAGGTTTAATCATTTCTAAGTGGAGCAAAGTACTAAAGATAATGGATATCAGTTAAAGGGTCTTTGGATGTGAGAATCAAATGAAAGGACATTAATGGCAATGCACACACCTCATAGATTTATTCTACTATACACGTTTAAAAAAAATGATTTGCCTAAAAACACTACACAAGTTCAATGTAAAGGGTTACATTTAATGCAAGGTTTCCCTGTCATGTTGAGTCAATGCTTATAAATTAAATAACTAGATATGTGATATATAACACATAAATATAAACATAAATTTGAAATAAAACACATGTTTATGTAGAAGTTCCCCATAACTTTATATTTGATAATTGAATATAAAGTTTTATGTTTAAGTCTGCATTACTTTAATCAGACTTAATTATTGAATTTATTCACATCGACATAA
>OMLP01025010.1:24350-75929 GCA_900302685.1 Spondyliosoma cantharus | reverse complement strand
ACTCACCTGTGTTTCCGCTCTTTCCAGAAGCTCGTTGCTGGAGAACTCGTGACTCTCTTTTCACCACACACAAGTGTTTTCAGCCGATTAGCTTCGTCTCCAGCAGTTCTGATCAAAGTCTGAAGAGGGTTTTGCTGCGTCTAGCTGAACATGCACCTACCCAATTATACTATTCAGTGATTCATTCAATCATTTACATGTCTAGTTAATGTCTTACTGTTACTGTTTTCCTCTTCATGTATGATAGATAACTGCAATCCTGAAAGTTTATGGCAAGGAGAGTCATGCCCCAGCTCCAGCCCCACATTCTATTAGATAATAAAACTGCGTAATGAGGCACAGTAATCTTTTATGATTTTAAATGGCCATGTAAACACTTGAGACGATAAGAAGTTTCCCGTAGCAACATGTTTCTTTATTGAAACAAACAGCAATTAAATGTTGGACAATGTTTTCAAACCAGGCTGATTGCCTTTTTCTCCTGTTTTTTTTTATTTTTTATTTAGTTGATCAAAAACACTCTTCATGACATTTCTTAACATTGGCACTATTATAAAACAAAAAAGACAATCCAAAGCAAAATGAAAGTCAAATCTTTTATAATATATATTGCACAAAATTCAAAACCACTCAATATAGGCTTTAAACCAAGCTAATAATGATTTAAACTTTCCTGACGTTCATGAACATTTGCATTAATCTGTAGCGTAACTTAGTGCACACAGTCTTGTTCTGCTTCTCGTTATCGTATCATTTCGCTGTAAAAAAGGCTTTGCGACAAAATTAGAATATTACATACAGTTTATATTTTATTCTACATCATCCCTTGTAAATCCATTGGCACATGCATGAAAGACAGTCCAAGGAGACCTACTCTGCTTTAACATAACTGGATGGCTTAAAATGTATCTTTTCAAATTCAATAATATACAAATCATTGTAATCATTTAGTGTCTCACGCTCGTCAGTGAATATTAGAGAGAAAATACCAAACACAGCTGCCAGAAACAATGAACAGCAAATCAGACCTTGCACAAGCCCTCTTCAAGGTTTGTAAGTTAGTAATACTGGACAGTAAGGCAAAAAGTAAATACTGTAGCTTATAATCGCTATCAGTGGGCAACATAAACCACAGTATGGTGTTAAAAATAGGAGTGTTACGCACTGACATGGCAATTCAAATTTTATAAAAACAACACAAATACTTATGTTAATATCTTTGGCCAAGTGGCAATGATCTGTAACACAATTTGGCACACAAAATGAGGAATACAGAGCGAGTCAGGTGAGCTGCAGAGGTATTATTATGTGCGTAGTGATAAATGGCCTTACAGAATGTCCTACAAAATTTGTAGTGTGACTTCAGTGGTGACAGATTGTAGTGAGATGGTAACAGCAGATTCCAGTCAAGTCTCCTAGTGAGCTTTTCTACATGGGTTATCTGAGGTCTGGCAGCCCATGTTGGGATATTTTACCTGCACACGGAACAGAGTCCCGTCTGCACACATGCACAGCTTGTACCTTTCCAGACCCTCATCGAAATACACATCTCCAGCGGAATTAGGGATGCGTGTGGCGTTGAACATGACTGATCCGTTGAGGACGATACTGTTCTCCTGCAAAGAAAAAAAACAAAAAAAAACACATCCATTCGCACATATTTTTCTTCATCAGCTTTAAAAGGTGCAAAATGTAATAATTGAAGTTACTTAGGTGATATTCTTTTGCCAATTCTTACACCTTTCAACTGTGTTTTTTTTTTCCTTCAAATTTTGTACCAAATTGGGAAATCATGCACACCTCAATCCCAGCATCACGAGTAATATTAACAGTACAAGTTGTAATATTCCACACTTACGGCCTTGAGCTCGATGCCTCCACCCATTTTGAACTCCACAGTCCGGCCCATGATGTTGACGCCCTCGTTTCCACGAATGATGGCCTTGCTATCCCCTTTAATGTTCAGGTCCGATGCAGCACTACTGGTGATCTAAAATCAGTGACAATGCATAACATTTGTCAACACTAAAGCCAGCATATACAAGGGTCCACAGAGTATCTAGACTCTCTACTCTATCTTTTCCACAAATGTGTTATAAATATCACAAACATAAAACCGCAAAATTACTATGTGAAATCACGTTTGGAAAATTATAATAAGATGCAAAGCTAGAACGATCTCATCCATACTCATGTTCTTTTGTATTTATCAGCATTGCACACCTGTGTCTCTTTCAGATGCTCTCAGGCTCCCACAGCCTGGCCCGAGAGCATTTCAGGACTGCAAATGTCACGTTTCTCTGGATATTCACATTTTCAGTCTGAGCTTTGGTTCGGCCACATAACAACAACCACTTGATACTTATTCTGAAGATAGTCATTGTCTGGAAGTCTCAACATCTCTTTTACTCTGTTGCAGCTCAATGTGTTCTCATTAATGCTTTATTTGTTAATTTGCAAATTTCTTCACATGACTTATCACTTTATTGTTACGGGTTAGCGTGCGCTGATAATAGTGCAGGTTTTGTAGTAACGTAACATGAATTACTTTCTGTCACAGCTATCAGACATCATTATACACACCCTTTCCGTGGACGCCTTTTTAACACTGAGAACTTTGACCCCTTTGGGCAAATGGAACTCGTGGTTTTCAAAGTCTGTGCTGAAGAACGTGTTCTGTGTACGAGGGTCTGTGAAGGATATGCCAACATCACTGACAACTGACGTCTTGTCCTTCTCTACACTCAGCTTAGTGGTGCCTTGCTGGAACACAACCTGGAAAACATGAAGAGGAGAGAGGAGTTCATTGTGTGCAGACATAATTAGTTGTTTTATGAGCTTTTGTGACTGCTCAGCGTTCACTGTAAGTGCACTCTGTGTTTCTCACCGGGTTATTGTTGCCGACAAGAACCAAGTCCTGGTCCTTACGACCTCCTACTGTGCTCTTGTGCAGTGGGTGAACGATGCCCATGTCCGCTTTCTGTTTGAAGCGCAGCAGGCCACTCTCATGGAACTCCATACTGTCGCAGCCATTCGGACCGATCCGGATCACTGTCCATATTACCAGAGTGATCTGAGGGACAGAAGGTTGATGCAGAAGACTATGATTCACAATGAACGTAACAACACAAAATGCTAATTCTGGGTAAACTCTTAACCATTATCCATCCATTGGATTGATGGATCAGAAGTACATTTAGGCTTGTGTTACTCACTATTAGGTTAATTAAGGCGAGGAGGAAGAGGAGGATAACAATGCAGACAGCCATGTTTCCCTTGCGTCCTCTCAGCCCCGTCTTATGGAGACGTTCCTCTTCTATGGGTACATAGCCTGCTTTAAAGTTGCTGTTGTGTTCCTTGTTGATGCTGCGTCTTTCTATGGCCTTCTCTCGCATGGACTTCTTCACAGGCCCATTGGAGCTCTCCTGAAAGGTAAAACAATCTCAGAGGCCTGACACTACAATGTACAGCCTGCTTTATGCAGCAAGGGGTGCCATAAAGAATCAGTTATTCATGTCATGAAAACACACCTTGAAAAGAGAAAATATCCTTACATATACTTGGTTTTACAGACTTTTAACACCATATAGGCATACTCTGGGGTTGCTTCTTTAAAATCAAATGCCCCCTCCATATTCAGAGATACTGTCCTTAAAATCAATGCAATTTCACACATAGGGGAAATATACAACTTACACGTTTAACTGTGTGTGAGATTTTCCACAAATCTACATTTACTGTCCATAGTCATAATCAAACATAAGGTTTTGGTTCTCGTGTATTTTCAGTGTCTCTTCTGCTCTGCGTTGGAATGCATCTCAGTTAAATGCCCCGCGACTGGCTGTCGGTGGCCGTAACTAAAAATAACCTGCACTCGTTTTAGCAGTGAAACAGAAACAAACACGCCCGTCTCGTTGCAATACAGTTGAGATGCTCATTAAATAAGCCAAACTGCGTCGCTGTCAAACATTATATCTGTTAAAAATGTTAGCGTTTTGTATTTCCACAAGCTAACGTTGCCAATAATAACGAAGCGGAGGCCAGTATTTATTGCACTGATATCATCGTAGAGCCGATAACAAAGCCGGTACATTCACTTTTATTGCACCAGCTTACTAAATATTATATATTGTTGCGCTCTTAACAAATACATGACAATAAAGGGGAGTAAAATGAAAGAAAAACAACAAATAGAGAAGATAACGGACCTGTTCGGACGCCATGTTGACCCTCCCTCTCCTGCTTGCCGAGTGACACGGGACATACCACTTTACCACTTTTCACAGTCGAAGGCGAAAAAACACGCTATTTTTTACTTTTTACTAAGTAACTGACTGGAAGATTCTTATTCATGAATACAAATCATGTCAAAAACGAACGAATACAAACGAGGGAAGTTTTATTTTCTACGACGAATTGACGTTTCCACGAAAATAAAAGATGGTCCATTCCAAGTTCAAGCAGCCAATGACAGAGGGATCTTAAAATAGAAAAACATTCCCATTCATATTTTCCATAGGTAAACCATAAACTGCCGAACCCTAACCCTTACTAATCAACAAAAACGATCATAACTCAGCTGTGTTTGGCAAAATAGTTACAAAAACAATGATTGATCAGGAGTGGCTTCACAGTTAGTGTTAAGAACATCTCACTTTTGACTTTTTCAAAGCACTGTGCTGCAGCTGCAAGGAGAAACATGATGGCATTGATTATAGTGTTATTGTTTAACACCAAAACTTATATGAAATTGTCAGCGAATACGCATCACAACATATTAACAGCTTTACTTTTCTAGGCCGTTATAATTTTGACCTTTAAAAAAAAAAGGAGGAGAAAGAAAAGTGTCTTTGTTTAATTATTTTATCGTTGTTATTATAATCATTATCATCATAATTGATATCATTAATATGTTATTAATGTTTTTTTGAATGTTAAAATTAAATATTCCATATTTTTTTTTGTCTTGTTTAGCAAAAAGGAACTTAATGTTACATTTCGTTGTAAAACCCTGTGTTGTTAAATAACAAATAAACCTTGATAATTATCATCAAAATCATTCTTTATACTATAAATATTCAGCTACAAATATGACTAGGTAAAATGGCATTAGTACTATTGATATTATTATTTACATAGTCATATCATATAAATACTGTATGCAGTATAGCATCAGAACCACTTAAAATTGGTCTGCTGCTCATTACTAATCAATAATTCCAATAACTTATTGTAATCACATGACAATTTAGGCCTGTTATCGTTTTAAATGTGCTCTGACACACACTCGCTGCACATGTAATTCAGTTTAATGTGGCCTGCTGTTTTGATAATCGGATCTGATGCCTTGTGCTGAAGCATCAGCTCATATCTGTGTTACTGAGTCAGAGGGTTTTACTCTGCGGGCCTTTGGTGTCGTTTGACAGGATGACGTTACAATCGTATTTACATCACTGGGGCGCAGAGCCTGCAGAGGAGCGACTGACAGAGCTCCCAGTTTATTTATTTAAAACTCTGTGTGGTTTGGTTGTCGGTGTCTCTCGTCTCCTCCACTCGGTTGCCACAACTGAGGCGGTGTTTGGCATCTGTGTCGTAGGTGGAGAGAAAAAAGCTGCCGGGACAGGAATTTTTACTACACTCCCCTCAGAGGTTGTAGTTACCCCCCCGGCTGTTGTCCTCCTCCAGGGGCAATTTTTTTAAAAAACCTGCTACGCTAGTTATTGTGCACGGACATGGCCGACACGCTGAGGAGACTGACCAATACATCCTCCTTCAGCGTCTTACAGGACAAGCTTGAGAGCTGGCACAAAGACTACCATGTAAGTTCATTAATAAGTAATTACCGACCTAAATCTGACCACAGCACTTCGGCCAGCCTTAGCTATCTGTTTCACGATGGTTATCTCATGTGTTAGCGGCTAAAATGATATTTGTGTAGCATTCAGCTGAATTCAAGCTAGCTATATTTTAGTCAAAGTGTAGTTTATAATACTATTCTTCTCTGGAAAGTTGCTTTGTTTACTAATGTCGACTAGTGATTTTTTTAAAAAAAACTATTTATTTTACTATTTATTTTTTTCTTAAGAATAACGCAATATAAGTGGTTGATGAATGCATCACAAATTCAAAACACAATATCAAAACTACAGTAAAGGAATGCACTTGTTTAGATTACATTGATTTCCAGGTAGAGTTTGGTTGCTATGGACGCCAGTCGTCATGGCTACCGTAGGACTATTCCAAAGATCTTTTGCTTCAGATCATTCACGTCCTATTACTTCCGGTGCAGCTCTGGCCAGACCGGAACACACCGGGAAAAGCCCGTTTCAGATGGAACGGAAGTGATATATTTAAACGAAAATATAGTAATTACTCGCAGCTACACTATAAATGCACACAACAGTCAGAAGTATGGCGTTAAACCTGTTGTTGTGCCGTGGTGGGTTGCAATAACACCGGGCTAGCTACCTGTTGCTTCTGGTGATTGGTATGAGTGGCGAATATCACTTAAAGGGGCACTATTTAGTTTTGGAGAAGAAATAACTCATAATCGTAATATTTATAATATTAATTAGTTCATAATATGAAATCTGATTTTTTTTTTTCAAAACTGAGTAATTGATCTCAGATGGGAAAAAGGTCCCCAGAACACTGTTTGAAACTACTACGATGGCAGGGTCCACCAAATATAAACATAGTACAACAGTGTGATTTTATGATGTCCTCTAAGGTCAGTTTGTTTATTCAGTTCCTTCCGTCATGAAAACAAAGAGAGTTTGTTAATAAAGTTAAGGCATGAAAAAATTAGGCAATGAAGATCTTTCTCTTCTGATCTTCCCCCAAATTAACATGGTGCACCTTTAACATCTGTCTGTTATAAAGTTCTTGTCTGCATTTTAAGTAATTTTAACAATCATTCTAAATAGTTATACAATAGCATTATATTATACTTGGCTATAACTGAAAATATATAGAGAGCCAAAACAGAAAAGAGCAAACCCACAGCATACAGCCTGTAGTCATTTGACTGACTCATGTTTACCTTCCCAGGTCATTTCCTGTGACCAGAATCTAAATAGATGCTGTGAGCTGATTGAACTCACAGCCAAGATCCAGGGCCAACTGTTTACCATCCTAAACCTCACAGCTGCTGAAGGTGATTTTTTTTCAAATCTGTCTAAGATGTTCATTTACAAAGTATCAATTGGTTTATATAATCACTCGTGGACTATTTAACACACACTCATGAATCAGGTGGACACTACGCTGGAGTGGACACCCTCAAAATGCGCCTGCTGCCGTGGCTGGGAACCTGTTTCTCAATGGCGAGGCCCTCGGTCACCGATGACACCAGTCTGCAGCTCATCCAGGTGACATCGTCTGTCACTATGCTTAATAACCCAGAATGTCTTGTTAATAAATCCATCAATATTAAAAATACATCAAAATGTTCAACCAATACTAATCATTTATCACAATCTGGTGTTTTGAGTACTGTATATCATTTTACGGTATGGTATTTATCATCAGGATTCAGTGGAAAAGGACAGGAGGATCAGGGAGCTCTCCGCCTCCCATGATAGCGAGGTTCAGAAGCTGGACACTCAGCTGTGCTCCACTCGTCTGCAGTTGGACCACGTCAGAGCAGAGTGAGTGTGATACAAGAGATATAAGACAGTACAAGTAGAGTAAAGTGCTGCCGTCAGAGTTTTTATACCTCACCTGGCATTGCTTGTGTTTAGATGATTGAAAAATTCCACGGTCTGGATACAAGTCCATGTACAAGGGAATATACAGTATTTAATATTTCACATATTTTATTTTCATTCATACCCTCTCACCTGAATTGTATGTTCTGATTCATTTGTGTTAACAGATTGGTCGACGCTCACAAGGAACTGGACGACACAAAGAGCAAATCCGCAACTACTCTGCTTGCCACTGAAGATGAAATATTACAGCTGAAAGCAGAGTGGGTGATGCACGAAAACACTGCCGTGATATGCAGTATACAGTACGTGCTCCCCTGTTGATGTGAGCTGTGTCTGTGTTTCAGTTTACGGTCAGCGCACGATCAAGTGGAGCTTTACAAGAGGAAGCTGGGCGCTCTTGATGATTATGAGAGGCAGATACGCTTGCTGAGAGATGAAGTGTCCTACGTGAGCACAGAGAAGGCCATGCTGCAGGAGAGGTAAACCTTAATGTGCGCACGCATGCACATGTACGTACGCGCGCGCGCACACACACACACACACACACACACACACACACACAATAAAGTCTCAAATGATGATCTAAATTTCTCCCTCAGGTTGGTGAGAAGTCGTTCTCCGAGCCCCTTGCCCAGACTGAGCCGCTCTTCCAGCCCCATGAGGAGCGAGTCACCCACCAGAGCTCAGCTCACAAACTCTTCCCGCCATGCACGCCTCGTATCTCGCTTCAGCGACCTGTATGCTGTGGAGCGTCTGGAGGCCCAGACCCTGCTTCGAACCTACATCACTGACTTAGAGTTGGTCCAGAAAATCATCTTCATTGCTGTCGTGGTATGACTCTAATTATTGTAGGGCCACCTGTGGAGAATGGCAGATGTGTTTGGCTGGTATATGATATATTCATCCATGTTGTCATGTAACAGGAATCCTTTAAGACAGCAAAACTGGCTTACCGTCAGTTCAAGCTGCGTGTGAGAAAGACACTTTCCCCAAACCACTTTGGGCCAGAAAGTCTGGAGGATGCAGCTGTGGACTACATCGTCAGAAACCTGGACCTCTATGACGTCCAGACCAGCGTCAATGTAGGATTAAATACATCTTCATATGTCCTCTGCAGCATTTATGGAGAAATTGATTTTGTTTCATACTGACTGTGTATTTCATCTCCTCCCAGGATGTGATCAATGCCATGAATGTGAACCCTCGGATCTCTTTCCCGCCAGAGGTGGACTTTTTCCTCATCAGTGCCTTGATCAGGGACACATGCAGGGTGGCCTTTGCCATGCAGACATTGGCCCCCACTCTTGACCTGGCTTTTGCTAGCGATGGAGAACTTTACAACGAGAACAAGTCAGTTGTTTTTTGCAGTAACTGTGTCTATTATGTATCAAAGCTGCACAAAGTTTGTTCTTTTAAAGGAATCAGGCTCTCGTGAAAGGTTTCAGAGTAAAGCTGTTAGGTCGGTATTGATGCATTAAGTTGACCTACCATGCTACATTTAGTCGTAATCATGATAAAAACAACACCCAATGAAATGCAGCTTATCACTGTACGTATTGGTTATTCACTGTCTCTACCAGTAGATGTCACCCTCCACACTTAGATGAGACGTAAATCCTCACAGCTCTCTCTCGTCGTTTCCCCCCTCCTCTCTGTCTGACAGGTATCGTCGCAGCTATGACTCTGAGTTCACCGCTCCGCTGGTGATGCACCACGTGTGGCCGGCCTTGATGGAAGGAGATGCCGTGGTAGTGAAGGGCGAGGCTGTGACTCGAAGGGGTGCCCTGGTACTGAATCTATAACGACTTACAAAAATATCATAATTCATTGAGGTGTTGCTTTAGAGGACAATGTAAAGTTATGAGAGTAGATGGAAAGGCTCATGTGTTTACTGGTGACACATCTGTCTTTGCAGTGGAGTAGAAGCCGGAGCCGGAACGCCAGCCCTGTGCGCTCCCGCTCTCTCAGCCCATCTCGAAGTCTCGTAAGTCTCTAATAACTTGATATTAATAATTAAGTGCAACCAAACACTCAGGGAGAAAGGCGTCATTTTGGGGTTATGCTCACAAAGCTACTGATAAACTTCAGACCCATTAACGGCGATTATAATTAGTGTGTGATAAAAGCACCAAAGATTTTTTTCTGTTAGAGGTGGAAGCAGAAAACAAGACATGGGGCTACATATGGCAAAATCATCATTTTGATCTCACATATTTATTTTGTCTCATCTGGTAGACAAATGCCTCAGATTTTCTTTTGAAAACACAAAAAAACAAACCACAGAAACGTTGCTTAATATACATTTGAATGTTACAGGAGACATATTATGCTCATTTTTAGGGTCGTTGTTTTGTTTTGGGTCACCACGACGATATGTTCACATGTTTTAATGATCAAAAAACACATCGGTTATTTCATACTGTCCACTGCTGCAGCTCTTTAAGCATCTTTCGTATGCACAATAACATGTATAAACCTCACAGAATGAAGTGCATGATAGGTAACATAATACTCTTTTCAATATGAAATATATATGTTCAACTTGTACTTTGTAAATGCTTTCAAGGAAGTTATAATGTATCACTCTTTCCACTAAACAACATGCATGCACATCCTTGGCTCTAAGGGTACGTACTGTACTTCAAAATGTAACCGCTATATATTTTGATTTATTTCGACTTTAACTCAAAAGTTATAATCAAGTCATTTTTCTTGTTTTTAGGCATTTAACAGCAAAAGAAGCCTGTCCCCTGACCGTCTCACAGCCAGCCACCTGTGAACTCTGACCTCTCTGACGACACCTGTGCTACATATCAGTGAAATAAAGTTTGAGGTACTTTTACTTCGGAGTTTATCTGTATGGTTACGCTTCTGTTTTCACCAAATAAAGCAATGAAATCCTTCGATACTGTACCACCAAAGGCTGCTCGGAGTTTACATCGATGGGACATTACATGGTCCGTACATTATAGATAAAGCAAAGTAGCCTGGCAGCTCACTAATGAGTCGTCTTAGTTTGCTCTATGTACTCTTTGACTTTTGCTAGATAATACTAACAATGTTCAGTTATTATTAGTACTGTACAGTAGCACTTTCTTAGTCTGACAGCAACAACTATTGTAAAACATATTCAACCTTTACTCCTCTTTACTGTTACCAAAAGTCAGCGTCTGTGGAGCAGATTTCTTTGGGGCACGTTGTAGGACAATATGGTGCTAATAATAAGTGCTAACTCCAACTCCTCCATTACTTGAGTGACTGATATTGGTCAGTATGATTTTACAGTTTAGTGGGTGCTGTGTTGGTTTTTTAAAATTCTTATTTTTACGCGTTGGTGCTGTTGTTTTATACTCTGAAAATTACATTGAGATAAAATAAGACAATAATTCACATTAAACGTAACATAAAATGTCATTTTTTTGCTTTTTAAGACTAAAATATTTAAATCAAAATTTGAATAGTTACTTGTGTACAAGAGTAGAACCAGCAGCTAGGTATTTTTTGCAAAACTGTCTGTATGCATTAAATATGACAATTGTATTTATTCATTTTTGTCATTTATATGATCATATACAATAGTACTGTACTCAAATACGATCAATACTGTAGGACAAATTCAACCTGATTTGATTTGTGTTGTGAGATGAACATACTCTCTGACTGTGCCTTATGATTGCATTTTTAAAGGATAAAACTTGTTGTAGTTGAGTTGTTAATTGTGTCTATTTTTATTGACTATGGATTAATTGTTTTGTTCTTTAATTCAGATTATAGTTTAAAACATATACTCATGTATATCCAAAGTTGAAACGGAATGATAATGCAGTTGGATCAATTCAAATCAAACACATGCAGGGGACATAAAAAAACCCCTTCTTACTTATGAATGCTGTTCTCTCGTGTATTTCAGGCTCTCAAAGGATTCCACTGTAGTTATTGTTCCACAATAAGACCAGTTTTTTCCCCCAATTTACATGTTCTGGCATCACAGTGTAGCTACTGCTACCCTGTTTTAACAGTAGATGGTGCTGCTACTCCATCATGTGATGAGCCCGAGAGGGAAAACACTGCTGTGTGTGCAACTTTAGTGTCTGAATGGTTAAGTATGTGGCCCATGTGTATAAATATGACAACACATTTACATCTAACACATATACAAAACGAAAAGAAAAACATTTGTCACAACACCATATGTACCTCTGAACACAAAGAAAAAATATTAATATTTATGAGCAAAATCTTATTAGCAAGAAATGATTCTCTAAATCCCAAAGTTTCTCCCGATGAATATATTTTTAAATATGTCAACAGCCATCTTAGTAATTGTGCATCATCCGTGTGTGCAAGCGCACCAGTTAGAATGAATGAAATCCTCGAGGGAATCCCAGCAGCAACGTCCCAGCCATGATGCCTCAAATATTGCATGCTCAGCTCTTTAATTAGCTCTCCCTCCAGGCATTGCCCCGTCCTTCAGCCGCCTGCCTGCCTCACCAGGCAAACTGATTATACTTCCAGCTCTTCAAACCATGTCTGATATATAAAATCAGGTGGCAGAAACTGAGATCCATCAGTCCTGCTTGACCTCTGACAGTTCACTCGCTGACCACTTCTGCTGTCTGTAGATGAGATGCAGTTGTTTTTCCTTATAATTCAATGCTATCCAGGATTATTGGGTAGGAAATAAATTAATTTGTTTTGTGGATTAGATGAAAATTGTAGTCATCTACGAGTGTTTGTCTTTTTTAAAAGGTTACACGACGGGTTGCCAGTTGCAGTTACTAGCATCCACCATCAGAGGATGCTGCGTGGGTTGTGATTTTGCGTTCAAAATATTCTGAATGCTAAGGGTGGCGTAGCTCAAGATTTCAGTGTCATTCCAGTGTAAACATAAAATCCACACTAACTTGTGTGCCATTTCTCCAAAAGACCGGACAGCCACACTCAGTGTATCCTCGCTAAAACACAGAATATCCTTTGTTAACCCTTGCATCAGCATTCGGAAAAAGAAACGTGTAGAATATGCAGAAACCCGTGTCATGGAAACTTCCGCCATGCCTCCTCATCACATTCCCACACAATGAGCTTCTTGTCTGATCTGCAGCGGTTCAGAGAGGTCCAGGCTCCTGGGACACGGGCCAGGTCCTGCTACCATGATACAACTGTCTGGGAGGGAGCCTGTCGAGCCTGTCTCAGCTCGGAGCCTGGTGAGGGGGTTATTTACTTAGGTGTGTTGTGGTCGGCTGTGCTCCTGGACCGAGAGACCCCAGACTGTGGATGGATAGCGATGAGAGAGGAGGTTGAAAACGGACTGTAACACAATAAAGCGCCAGACAAACTATTTTCATTTGACAGCGAGGAGCTTCTGCGTGCAGATTTAGCTGTCTTGTGGTAGCAAAAACCATTATTTCCTCTGTGACCAGCAGTGACAAGGTGTTAGCAGGTGCTAGAAGTGAAATCTTTATTTGCACAGTAGTGGCTGGAGCTCACCCTAAACAGACTCCAACCAAAGTTTCCAGTTTGGTGACTCGACGCCGCTGGACCGTGTGATGTTGCCTCTGGATGTTCTTAATGTGCTCGACGCTGGCAAGAGTTGAGTATCTGGAGCTTGCGCATCATGAGCACCCGCCCTGATCCCACAGCCAGACCAGAGGGGGAAAATTAATGGGGCTGTATATCACACCACATGACGGCATGGTTATGGGTGACCAGGCTGCAGTGTGTAAATCAAAGGCAATATTAAAAATAGAGACAGAGGACGCAAAAAACACAGAGACTGCACTTGGTGACAACAGCAAGTTAACGTGAATGCTTGTTGCCTGCCGTGCTCCACTGTGATTGTTGAGTCACGCTTCAGCATGGAGGTCAATGAGCCACCGGTCGACAAGGCCTCTGCACCAGCAGTTGTGTCTGTGGCCCAGAGAGGCCGTTAAACACATCTGGAACGGAGCAGGATGCAGGTTTTGCTCAGGAGGATCTCGCAATTTATGACAGGAGGGACAAAACAGAGGTGGGGAGGCGGAGAGGAATGGAGAGACAGAGTACTCACACACTGACTGTGTCTTCATCCATCAGTTTTTAATGTTGTGTGTGAATAATCCTAAATGCACCACATGGACCCCGCCCTCTTTATTCCCGCTCTCAGCCGTGCTGGAACACCCAAGGGGCGATTTTCCTTGGCAAGAGCGAACGTGTGAGGTCATAGCACGGGCTGGCTGCAGGCAGCGGCCCAATGGGTGCTTATGAGGAGCAAACAGGCGTGACTGCTGATCCTCTCACTCAGCTCCAGTGAGATCAGACATCAAGTGATCAAATCCCAGCGATACCATGGATAAATAACTTCCTTCCTTTCTCTATGACAACCATCATGTCAAATAAAGAAAGAAACGACTTGAATTTGGACTCTCTTTTTCCCAGGGCAGACATTTGACGAGAGCATTTCCTCTTCCTGCTCTGGGCCATCACATGCAACAATCGATTAAGAATATTGTAAGTCAAACGGCTGGATGTGCTCTCCTCAGGATAGTCTTACAAAGGTTGGTGCCAGTGTTAAAGCAGAACTTCATCCAAGAATGAAAATTCAGTCAGCATGTTCTCACTCCCGTGCTGATGGAAAGTCCGGTGAAGAGTCCACAAATGATTTCTGGAGCTTCCCAGCAAAGTGGTGTTGTAGCATTCTCCCCAACAACTGAAGGAGATGGAGACTTGTTTTAAAACAATAATAAACGACTGAAAAAAAACACAAAACACGAAATATCTACATGCAGCTCATGCTGCCCAATCCAAGTCCATGGAAGCCCAGAGATCCCAAGCAGATTTGAAAAAATGTTATTTCCACCTGGCTGAAATATTCACTGCTTAGTTAAAAGCACACACCCCACCATAAAAAATAATATAATGGCTTCATACAGCTCATAAAGGGTAATCCAAGTCTCCAGAAGCCAGAGATCAAGAAATGATTTGAAAAGACATTTGACGTGCAGTTGAGCTCGTGCAGCCACTTCAGACCGGGTGCACGCTAACAGTTTTAGCTTAGCATTGTGAAGATTTCAGTTTAAAAGGGTGTAAACAACTTGTTTTCAAACCAATTTATCAGAGCTCTCCATAGACTTGGATTACGCCAGACAAGCTGTAAAAAAAAGTCCTCATCTACGACACACCACCTGATGATGACTGCATTTTAATTTTAGGGGGAACGTATCCTTTAATGAACCTGTGATTTCCTGACATCAGATGACACTGGGGGATTGAATCAATGAAATGATCCCACGATCAGCTGACGTGCAGAAAGCATCCAGCTCTGTTAAACAGTCATATTTTCCTGCAGACCTGTCCTGGTGACCATGTGCCCTGCCTTTCATGATCTTGAAAGAGCTGCGACACAAAAGCAGAGCCCAGGCTGAGGTGATTTGGTTCACGGTTTTCCCCCACAATTGTTTTTCACACGTCATTAAAGCCTCAGAGGCTGTCACGACCTTTCCTCTTTCTCGTGGAAAATTGAGATCAACGAGACGTCAATGGGTTTTGGAGGGTTCGCTCTGCTTGGCAAAGAGGAACCTATTTACATTTCGGCTTGAGGAACCTCTCAGCTGCTGAGCAGAGACGTCTGTCACTCTGCGCTGTAATTACATGGGTCGCTTTGTCAGGAGGTGCACTGTGGTGAACTTAACCCTCTTCTTTACCTCGAAAGGGAGCCCTGCCTTGGATGCTGGAATGCTTCATGTAAAAACACATCTGGATGATGTGATTAATGGGAAAAACAGCCATCCTTATGCATTACAGAGTAGCACTGGCAGGGCAGAGGGCCGTGGCTGCAGGTGTGAGTTTCTGAGGTTACTGCTCCGCCGGGGCTTGTTACACTTTGCTTAGATTTGATACTCTCACGGAAACAGGCGATCAAACCTGGCGCCAATCTCGTGTTCGACTGGCTTCGGTGCTTGAACACCCCCACCCCGAGCAGGGAGGGAGGACAGAACCATTAGAGCGGGGAAAAAAAGACAGATCTGGTGGACTGGTGGAGAGCTGAAACAGTACTGGCCTCACAGCGAACACGTACAACTGTTTAATACATGGAAACTTTCATGTGGCTGCGGTTTGACCTCCAGGGGTGCTGAGTCTTTACTGCTTTACACACACTGACTGGACATATTACACTGTCCTCGGATGTGTCTGTCTGTCTTCCGTCTAGTTCTGTCTCTCAGGAACAGATGTGAGGAGGTCAAACTGCCATCGAAGGAAAGCAGACAGAGGTAAAATCTGCTTCTTCCAAAGACATTTTCAAAGGATAGAAAAAATCAAGAGGCTGGGAAGGAACAGTAAAAGCACCACAAGGAGACATCAATAAGAACATGTTGATTATTCAGGAGTGTCATTTGTTTGTATTTGATCAAACATGAGGAGGGAATTGGCTCAAGTCTGCCTTTTTAACCCCTTGAAGTGTCCAGCGATACATTTCTTTTCAACAGTTACATAATTTCGCCACCAGATGGCAGTTCAACACTATAATTTACTTAAGTGTATCCCAGTTTCTTAAATCCTCAGAGGAACTAGTAGTCAAATCCTTTACTTCAGCAAATTGCAAGGGAAAGTCTTACATCCAAGGCAGAAATCCATAAGTATTATCAGCACACACATATCACAAATAAAAGCACTTGCATAATGACCCTTTTCTGAGTGTTATATAATACATACTACTGGATTAAGCCTATGGATGCATTAATGTGCAAACATGTGAGCATTTTAATGCTTTGCTTGGTTGAGATTAAATACCTCACATGCTGTTACACACTGTTTATCATAGCACAAGCTTTGTGATTAACAAGAACGCATATATCAGACATGACAAGGCAGGACAGACAAACAGCCATAAATTAAGAAAAGAAAACAGAAACACAGATAATGACTTCGTTTGGATTTAAAATCTTAACCTGTAACTGGAAACAACAGCTGTTAGATACATTTAGTGCGGTAAAAAGTACAAAGTACATGTCTCCTACAAGGAGAATAAAATGGCAACAGTCTTACAGAGTGGAGCACAGAGAACAATCTACTGGATCTACAGGACAGAGAAGTACCCACAGCTGGACCTCCAGAGTATGGAGCAGCTTCAGTCCTCCCGCTTTCACCCATCACACACCACCATGAAAAGTTCATTTCTGTGATTTGATTATTCATTCATTGGATTGTACTGCTTCTGTGTCATTGCACTTAGCACTGGAAATCCCTGGAGTTTCGTTATGCAATCCTGCGTTGCATAATGACTATAAATCTTGAATCTTGAAGTACTCAAGTCAGTACAATTGTTCTTCAGTAAAGCACTTGAGTAAATTGACTTTCCACCACTGGAAACACACTGCTTACATTGAGCACCACTCCATCAGTAATCATGTCTAATCACTTCTGGTGAACCTCTCACTTAAGATACTGATTGTACTGGTGGGACAAACATTTTCCAGCTCATCTCCAGCTCCTATGATATATACATGCCTGTCTGCCCGGGGCCCCTGAACCAACACAGGGCTGCCAGTAGATGTTCACTACTTCTCTCTTAAAATATGCCCCTCTGTGTTGCCCAATAGTCAACTTCCCAAGAAAGGGTGGAAAGTAACATTTTTCTAGCTCACAGTAGTAAAAAGAATAGAAGAGATGGGGGATCATGAGGCTTGTAGGAGGGCTCAAACGTCACAGTGACTGTCCATGACTGTGGTCATCAGCAGTCTCTGACTAAGATCCAAAGCTGATTTGGTGGTGTTGCAAAGTGATAGGAAATGTTCTGAGCAAGATAATGTGGTTGGAAGTGCTCGAGGGACATCCACTCTTCCTGTCTGCAACGAATAAAATAAACATAGTAGTTAAGTATTTCTATAAAGAGGAGGCAATTAAAGGTCAGTTCAATCCTGTGTATTGTTTGTATGTCTCTGGTTCTGAAAGGCATCCTTAGCTGCAAAACACGTGTTCAGCCAATATGACAATGGATGATGTAGAGTACTATTTTCACATCCACAGGTATCGCAACTATTCATTATGTGCACCTCTCGTGTGCACGTGTGTGTTGTCATTGAGGACCATATCTGAACTATAGACGCATTTCTGGTCAGATTTTATTACGGGGAAGGAAAACATAAATTATGGGGTGCTGATTCATAGCTGCAAATGTTTTGAAGCCCTATTCTGTAAACAAAACAATAAAACAAAGAACATGAATGAATGGACTCATTGCCACTCTGAGCTTCCTGATCTTTCTCTTTCATTAGGAGGAACAATGCGACCGTCTTGGCATCGACACGTGTTGCCAATCAGAAAGAAATCTAACAAAACGCATCTCAACAGTGAATAAAAAACAAATTGTCTTCATCTTGGTGACATTTCTTTACGAAGTTATTAAATTAAAAGCCTTTTCATGAGCGGTAGCCTTTCCTGTACTCTGTGGAAAGGTGGACAGCGACCAACACGATTGGTTGATTTAATCGGGCAAAATCTGGTCAGAGGGAGTCCTGAATAGATGAACATTAAGATGATCCTTCCTGATTGAACTTCCGCTGAGCTTTATTAACCACATGTCCAAATAAAATTGACAATTTGCATGATGAATACAGAGAACAAGACTGTTAATACACAGTGAAACGTAAAAAGAAGTGGTCCCAGAGTTGAACCCTGGGGGACACCAATGCTAACATTTACAGACCTGGATTTAATCCCTGTAACTGGAACTAAATCATTATCTGAAGTGGAAGTGCACTGCTCACATTTACTCACAGTATAAACACAAAGAAACAAAAATGGCACTCAGTAAAGTGCTTACATCTGACAAAGGCCAACAGTCCCCTTTAATTCAATCAAGCCCAGTCCAATATCAGATTAAACGTTCTTAGATCTGAATTTTTATTTGCGTCTGCATTATTGAGAGCATCCATCTAAATACGCCTGATTCTTCTCATCAAGATCAAAAATGTTGAAAGATGTCCGATCTCACTATGTTAAAGAAAGGGACAAAAAGATCCTGGATCCATCCCTTTAACTGGATCCGCACCAACAGCGAATGGGATATTTTTTTGGTGAAGATGCGTCCTCCCTCCAAGTTTTGTGGAAATCTGTTAAGTAGTTCTCGTGTAATCCTGATGGCGTAGGTCAACAACAACATAAGAGTATATTCAAGGGTGTCACATTCAAAATATTAGTAGATTGTCATTTTTTGTTTGTGTTTCTCAAAGTTAGTAGAAGCCAATGTTTCCCATAGTGGTTTTGTAAGTTGGCTGACAGTTAAGAGCTATTTTTGCCAGTGTGCCCTTGTGGATTTCTCAAACAACAATCCATCACATTTTTCCCGCAAGCCTGACTCACTGGCATTATACAGACAGCTATAAAACTAAAGAGAAACCGAGTTCCCAGGAAAGCTTTGTATGTCTGCAGAAATTATGTTGCTTTTTGTTGTAACTGGAAATTGTTTATTTGTGCTTGTTCAGCTCTGAACTCAGTAGATGGAAACTCAGATGTCACTGGTATCACTGGAGAATAAGGCTGCCGGCGCTCCACCCAGCTGATTCACGGCTAAGTAGACTATAAGAAAATAAAGCAACGATTATCTCACATATTACTCATTAAGATTTTTGAACTCAAACAAAAAATAACTACACAAAATTGTCCTGACACGATCACACAGATGATGATAGAGAAGGCCTGACTCATCCTTTGCCATAAATAAAGAATAATACAGACTTTGTGCAACATCATCTTCTTAGCGTTCAACTTATCAGATCTGGCTAGAGAGTCGAATGCAGAGCCTGACCCTCTGAAGAAAGAACGTTTTCGGATTAAAATGTACATTTCTTACCTAAAACTACTCAGTACACGTTTAAGTCAGATATCCACATCTCACAACTGTAATAAAGACATTAGTTTTGACATTAAACACTTAATATTTGTTGTTATTTCAAATCTGAAAGTAAAGAGTCTTCTTAACTCTTGGCACTGACATGGTTTAAATGTGAGTTGTTATGTCCTGATATGTCTTTAATGAAGTTTCTGTGGGGCTGTGGACATAAATGGGCTCATAGTGACATAAGTGCACGCTGGTTGTCCACTTGAAGCAAGTGAGCCCTCCTCTCCTCTCTCCAGTGGCTTGGCAAAGGAATTCACATCAAAGATCTGTTTTTAGAGCACTCTTCCAGTCACAATTAGTGAGAAACAGTGGGTTTATTTTTGGTCTTTTCCGATACAGCTGTCCCCAAAATAGCCCTGACTAAGGAGTCCAGATCGCGTTGCAGGGTTTTGTTTAGTTAACATGATTAAAACAGAGTCTTTTGTATACGCTGCTCATTTCTTTGGAACCGGGGCATAAATTCGGGTGGACACTGTCATCTCTGCTCACTGATCTGGTCTGAAAAGGCTGTTACACAATTTGAGATTCATCAGTCGAGTTGATCCACACTGTCTCAAGACCATATACACAGAGAACAAGTCAAAGACTAAACAGAACTGGGGAAAAAAAAACCCCTGAAGATAGCAAAAATCAATTCAAGATGAAGCTGCAATAAAATTGTAGAAACACCTGCAGAGTTGATGCAGAGACACAGTTTGTGGTTCCTGCTCAGGCCTGTGAGAGCTGACCAGTCAGAGCAGACCTGTCTTATCTGGAGGGGGGCCTTAAAGAGACAGGAGTTATAACAGAGCGTTTAGACAGAGGGGGGAATAGAAGCGCTGCAGCAATGGACATTATTAGAAAAAAAATTGTTTTTGAACATTAAAGCGTATAAGCCTTTTCTAAGACACCCAAAATAAAACTATGAACCAGAATATAAGCATTAAATAGGAACTTAATATAATAAAGAACAGAAAAACACAGGCGTATGAATTAAATAAAACACTGTAGCTCGAGTTCCATAAAAAAATCAAGATTAAATTGTTAGAGTGATATTTTGTCTGCAGTTATCCTTCTTCAGAAAACTTCTCTTCTTCTGGGAAAACAAGTAGTTACTTTGTTTTGCAGAAAAGACCCTGTACAAAAATAGACCTGACGCTCGACCAAAAATCACACATTGTCTCATTTCTGTTGTTTCACATCACTGATAGCTGCCATATCTCTAGTTTCTAGGAAGAAGCCGAAGGCTCCCAAAATTTACCGACAACCACGGTAGCTATCATTGTTTAGTTACAAATTGTATGTGCATGTTTGTGTGTGTGCGTCCATGCTGCCTGCTGTACAGCTCTGTGGGAGAGTGTGTTTCTGAGAAGTACCTGGGATCTTTCCACAGAAACAGAATGAGAGGCGGTGTGATGTCCGGGACCACCTGTGGGGTTTTTACCGTGGCTTCATTTCTGAATCTTACAACAAATTAGAGGAAAAGACAAACAGCCTCGGTCACCCCTCACCTTGTTGTGCCTCAAATCGTAATGAACAATGGAAAATCAACACATGCCCACTCTGACCACAGGGGCCTTCGTGATTAATATTCAGCTATGATTGGTGAAGTCTAGGAGGACATAATAAACAGAACATCTCATATCAGAGCAAATGACAAAGGCAACTAGGCAGTAACTATTGACAACATGCAGGACATCAGTTATTATGTGAATCCCCGCCGGCGTTGTGTAACGAGAAAAATCGTATCAAATTTGACATTATTCACTGTCGATGAGTAGTTCGTGTGTCTTATCAGTTCATCCAACATGCACAGGCTTTTCCCTAATCAACATACCGGTTGAGCTCAGTTGATGTGGGCGAGCTAATCATGCAGATGATGATTATAATTATGCGCAATTAAAACAATTTGTGTTTCAGGGGGGTCCTTTGAAGCGCCCGCAAATCAGAGACGATGACGTACAGAAGCGCAGAAAGACAAATAACTGAGGCAGTGTTTCCTTTGCATGATGTCACCCAACTAGCGAAGCACCGGTGACCTGTTTTTTAAAGTGTAAAGATCTGTGTTTTCTGGAAGTTTGTGATTGTTCTGAGAAACACATCTTCTTCTCCTTCACACTTAGATGTTGGTATGATGATTTTTAAATGGTCTTCAACATGTGCAATTTTAGCCAATGTAATGATAGATAGATAGATAGATAGATAGATAGATAGAAAGGAACGTAAAACACATCATTAATGGTAAATATAGCTGACATGCAAATCGAAATGATAATATTCTAATTTAAAATTGGATTATTGGTTTTATTTGTGAAGGTTTTGGATCCCTTTCTGGGATTTCTGCCTCCACACCAACACAGTGGAGACAGTTCATGAATGTGAAAGTTGTTTGAGATCGTTCGTTTTATCCTCTGAAGCGTTAAAAACACCAGTAGAGAGCGGGTTATGTGATGATGGATATATGAAGCTCATCTTGCCTCCCGTGTTTCCCGTGGATGCAGCCTGAGCGAGCGCTGCAGCAGGGAACAAGGGGAACGAGGAGGAGAAAGGTGGAAGTATCAACACAGAGCAAAGGCTGTGCCAGATTCCTGGCAGGCAGCTGCTGTATTTGTTCTCCCGGGGATTAGCTGAGGTTTCAGGGTGAGTGAGAGGACACAAAGCTGATAGCTCTAAAGACGGACATGTTGTGTAATTTTCGGTGAAAACCAAAACAAACAGGAAGCTTCTCTGAGACTCTGAGATGTGTTCTGGGTAGACTTGGATACAGTGCAGGTGACAGGAAGTCCTGCTGATGTTTTCTTGTCTTTGTCTCTTTTTTTCTGAGAAATCTATGATATAACCTGAACATTATGACAGTTTTCAAAAGGATGAACACACGAAAAAGACAATAACTATGTAACAATGTCAAACATAGCAGGTTTTGAAAAAGTCAAATATGCTTGATTTTTGAAACAAGTTGTAGATTGTGGTCAAACAGAGGGAAACATTTTGATGCCTTCTTGTCAAGTTTAATCACCAGCAGTGATGGATCAAGTATTGAAATCTTTAAGTTAAGTAAAAGTAGCAGTTTTAAATGGTAAAAGCACTGTAAAGTACTCACATAGTGATAAACATCACTCCACCGCATGATGAAGTGATGCTTATCGCTATGTGGGACACTTTCACTTTGTCACATTGTTTTCCAAATTGCCATTTAATACATTAGTGTAGAGTAGTGGTTAAAGCTGCTCTGAGCAGAAGTACAAAAGTATTTGCAGCCAAATACAACAAATAGTATCACAAGTAAAAGTACTCCTTAAGAACGGCAGACATCCACATTAGGGATTCACTGCTCCATTACACAGACAGGTGATATTGACCTTATAACCAGAGGTGGTATCTGCCAGCAGTCACTGATTTACATTAAAGAGCCAGTTTGTTCAGCTGATTCAACAAAGTACAACTTTTACAATCACCAGTTTGGCTCAACGCATCCATACTTTTTATTTCATATTATTGGGTAGTTTAAATCGAAACATTTCAGAATTTTTTTATCAGATATGTAAAATCGCGATCCGCAAAATAACTAGCACCTCAGTTCTGCAGGTGTAACAGGAAGCAGCAAGGGAATAAAAAGAAACACCCGAGCAAATTAATTGATAGTCATTTTATTGAACAGAAGAAAAAAAAAACAAAAAAAAAAACAACCTCAAAATGAGTGTGTTAAACTGTGGTTCTTCATCTTAAAGCATTGAAGCTCATCACTAATAAAGTGCACTTTCAGTTTACAGCCAAATGGAGACTCTAGTTCGTCTCCTCCTTCCCTCCTACGAGCTCGATCAGATCCCACCTGGCGCAGGACTCTTTGCACCTGAGCTCTACTAGGTAGAACACTATCACAGTAAGATATATAAGACCAAGTGCAATGACTGAGCATCTCAGTGAGGACGAGTGCATAAGTGTTAATGGAAGATCGGCGCGTCAAGTCTCTTTCCTGTCACCCGGCTCAAAAAACGTCTGACTATTCCTGCTACTGTTTTTCGATCCTGGCTCAGTTCAACCCAGCAAAAGCAATAAAAACTGACAAGACGCGTGACAAAACGTGATTGATTATGAAGTCGAGTGATTGTAAAATAACAGCATTTCTTAAACAGGGTTTCATTTAATGGCTAACGTTAATGCTAAAATCTTTGCCATGAGTGTCTTTACATTTTAAGATCTTCACTTTAAAAAAATATTTTTCTATTTCCAGAAGTGTTTTGTTTTTTTTTCTACATAATATATATGTACACGTTGTATCTTTACAAAGAAAATAATGTTCTGTTAAAGACTGTTGCAAGATCAGTATCGACTCCAGTTTGGCACATAATCCTCGTGACTTCGCCCTGGTAACAGACTAAATGACAGCAGAAACAAGTGCATTCAACAGCCCCGAGTTTCACCAACGTCACTTTAAAATTCTGCTTCTCCTGAATAGACACACACGCACACACACACAAAGCTAACAAAAATGAATCCTATTCCAACCTCTTATTCATGATGAGATGCGTTTGAAATGGTAATTCCTCTGATGAGCAGCAAATAGGAATGTAATTCACATGAAAACAAGCTGTTTGATGTCACACTACTCTACAGGACACGGCCACAAACCCAAAGGGAACAGGGCCGATAAAAAGAAAGCATCTACAGTACAGGGGGACGATTTGGGATTCCAATGTGCTACATACGACACACAATTCACACCATCAAACAAAAAGAAGCTGTAGTTCAACATGGGAATGAAAAAAACCCAGAACAAAACGACAATGTATTGTTACAAAAAATGAAGGATGACTGTTAATGGAGGTTGCAGCTAGCGTCCCAGCAGGTAGTGAACATTGCACATAGTGAAGGGGGGAGGGGCATTTACTTTTGATATCACAAACACAGCACTGGGAACAGATCAGCTGCTAAGAAACACAACTACCAACATTTAAATGTACTTTAAATTAGTCTGACAGGGAAACTCCACGCTGGAAAACCTCACCCCTTATTGCACTGTTACCACTCTTCACGTCAATCGTTAAGATCAGGCAGTCCTGGGTTGTGTCTCACTTGCACCGTTGTTCATCCTTCTTTTTATATTCAACATGCAAACTACAAAATGATGCTAATAAAACCAATTTCCTTCAAGCCGTCCTATCAAGTTGTGTATCACGTACACCGTGTCCTTCACACCGAGAGCTTACACATGAGGGATATAACATATGAAGCTCTTAAAAGAGCTATATTACACACACACATCTTCATGATCTAACAGTCTGCATTACAAATAACAGTAATAAATATGTTAAATTCAATAAATAGGGGTTTCTATCAGAATAAAAAATTATAAAGATTCGGCTGATTTGAATGGAGATCCGACTGACGGAGGATTTCCATTCACGTGTAGTGTTCGAGCATTTGGCTGAGATGGATCGAAGTGTCGAGCATATCTGGACTAACATGAGCTGCACAGCAGACAGCGGCCGCGTTTCCATCAAAACATATTCATGTGCAATTTGAAGTAGCGCATTAGAAAAGGTTGACGGAGACGGCAAAACGAATTCAAAGAATGTTTAAGGTGTTTTTTTTTTTTTTACCTGTTTTGAAAGAGTTAATGGGCTTAACGGGACGTGGTGACAATCAAGGAGAAGAAAAAGACTGCGAGGGAAAATGACGAGGAGGCGTTTCCACCGCAAAAGGAGAAGGAAAAGAAGATGAATAAGAAGAAGAGCTGTTTCGGTTTCGCATGGCGAGGGAAGAAAAGCAGAGGAAAGACAAAAGAAGAGGAATGAGAAGAGCAGTTTCATTCTGAACAAAGGAAAAGATGGAGTATGAGAAGAGCCATTTCTGCTCCAGAAGAAGGCAAAAATGACAAAGAAGAAAAACCACAATTTGCCCGAAAAGAGATTCGAAAGAACCTGCTGATGGAAACGTGACTACATTGCATCGTTTTTTTTTCTTCTTTTGTGCGACATTTCAAAGGTTTTGCTTCGAATTCGCTTGAAAATTAAACTGAAACACGGCTAGAGCGATTCTCTCAGGGACAAAACCTCTATACCGTCAACAGTTACAGTAAAAGTCTAGGTAGTTTTCAGCTTGTGCATTCTCTAATTAATGCTCAGATATTGCTTCAAATCCACTGGAAATGCCTGAAATCTCTCTAAGCGTATTATACAGTCTCCAACTTCATTCACCTCTCATGCATCCACCTGGGACAGGGAACATATCAAAGGACTGGACAGTGGTGGGGAAAATAGCCCTAATGACAGGAATTATGAGGGGTGACACATCATGGAAGTAGACCTTATATACATATAAATGATATAGTACAATTTCTGAAAACAGTCTGTATGTGCACCAGACCCTTTGCGTTCCTGGTAGAGAATCACCTCTGCCGGCTTCTCCAGCTCGCCTACACCAACCGCGTGGTGGCCGTACTTGAATGCAGACTCCTTTTTGTTTCCGTCATGCTGTTGAGCATTTTTGCTTTTGTTTTAAAGTGCAGTCCAGATGCAGGTGACTAAAAGGCAAGAAGCAAATTACACAGAGAGAGAGAGACAGAGACAGAGACAGAGAGAGAGAGATAGAGAGAGAGAGAGAGAGAGAGAGAAATGAAGCACAGGTAAACCCAGAGGTCGGCGTCGGGACAGAGGATTGGCACATACGTCAGAGAAGCCTGACTGGAGAAAGGGAGCGGGGTGGAGGATGGAGATGGCAGGAGTCTGGGTCTATTTCGGCCGAAGGTTAATAAAAGAAAAAGAAAATCCTATTCAGTCTTCTCCTGTGTTGCCGATCCAGCTCCAGTCACTCCCTGGACTGGTAGAAGAGGATGTATCCTGACTCAGAGTTCTTGGAGATGTCTGAGGTAAGACCGTAAAACTCCTCGATGGCCTGGGCGTCGATTTTCTGCATGACACAAGTAAGATGAAGTTAACTGATAAAAAAAAAAAAAAAAGTACACACCTGCAAATGCACAAACAGATGAGTCAAGGTACATGGAGCACAGCAGGTGCTCCATGTACCTTGGAGTGTGACGCACCTCCACGATGTCATCATCGAACAGCAGCCAGAAGCCGTGGCTCTTCACTATGGTGATGTAATGACCTCGATTTGGGCCACTGAGGAAACAGAGACAAACAGTGACTCTATTGTACAGATGATGTAATCTAAAAAAAGACTCCCACATCTGTGTTAGCTTCCTGCTGTGACAATGCAGTCCATCCACTCTACTGTCTCGTCAGTTACATAATTGTTTTTAAATTGACTGTGGCAGTGTGCAGCGCTCCAGTCCAAGCAAAATTTTGAATTATATTCTAACATTGTGGTTTAAGCTAGCTAACGTTAAATAACCTTAGCTTGCTTGCTAACAAGGATGAATTGCTAGCTTATAAAAGTAGCAAAAACCGCGGCTGTTCAGGCACCGTCTTCATAGTGTGTATATTCAGAATTCGTGACTTTGCAATAATCTTTCCTTTCAAATTTTGCATATTGAACGATCTTTGCTCCCTCACTAGTTTGTGATGTCACAAAACGATCTCGCACTCACACGTCTTTTACGTTAAGCTCCCCCTGCAGTCAGTTTCTTTTCCTGTCTAACGCTCACCGGCCTTTCTCAAACAGAGAATGGGGGCGTGGTCAAGAGTCATTCATTATCTCTGCCATCGCGACCAGACATGCCGTTCTAGCAAGATCAACATCACAAGCACGGATTAGCGATAGCATCAATATGAGCATGAATATTAGCGGGGACAGTGATAGTTGTCACTCCGACAGAAGTTCTTCTTGTGTACTGAGACGCTGCAGTGTTGATTCATGGTCAAACTGTAACCTTTATCAAACAGAAAAATATCAAATATTATAAAAACTACTTATAATACACTGGAGGAGGACTTCAAGGTGAAGGTGGGTGCAGAGAAATGTTCCTCCTTACATCAGAACTCTGCTCTTACATCAGTCGGCACAGTCAAGGTCCCACATCCAACAATGAGCGACACACATCTTTTACTGTACAGACTAAGAATCGTGTCCATCTCCTCATCTTAGTCTTCTTCCTGAAATTTCAAACTGTTCCTTTGATATGATACAGAATAAAGTGATGGGATGTCGCCGGAATCGCCTCTTTTTTTTAGGATCCCTAGCTGAAAACTGTTTCTCATGACCTAATCTGACACCCGTCACTATGATACTTCTTCAAGCGGGACTGCCCCATAACTCATACGGAGGCCTTTTTCGTTGGGCTGGTGATCGGTGTGCTGTACCTGCCACAGTGAACCACCACGGCCACGAGATCGTACATGCGATCCAGGTTAACTGCATCCCCGGACGTGTTGAATAGACGGAGCTCCAGGGGGAACACCACTCGATAGGAGAGCTTGGTGTAGCGGTGCAGCTGCTCCATGTACTTGAACCTCTTCAGGTGCAGCGCCAGGATCATGGGAAGCTTCTTCACACGCATCCTGCAGAGAAAACGTGCATGCTCAGAGAATGTGCTTGTGTGCGTGCGCAGCGACAGATCATGCTTAGTGCTTTACTGACCGCTTCTGTGCTTCCTGCTTGCTGCAGCATGTCTCACAGTAGTATTTGTATTCACTGCACAAAGTCTCTGTGTTACTGAAGTCCCTGGAGGGGGAGAGCATGCCACAGGAGGCTCGGTTATTCAATCTCACTCACAACCAAATACGATCCGCTGTGTGCCCTTTTAGCTGTGACTGAATGTATAATAAATCAAACTGACCTGAGACAGTGTGTTATTGATGTGTTCTGCTCCACGTCCACAGAAAGATCCAGAAAATCCTCATCTTTGCTGCTCACCTGTCCAAGAAGAAGAGACATGAGGTAACTCATCTGCTTTGACTGAGTCGGTGACGATAAGCCCACCGTGCTGTGACAGAACAACACGCACACTCAGCCAGTCTTTGAAATGCTTATTAAACTGAGTAGCCTTTGTGCCTGTGCAGTGTTTGCAGGGGTTGTTCAGGGCAACCCGTCCCACTCCTCGCCCTCAAAACTTGTGAGGACAAAGCCATCGTCGGGCCTGACGTGAAGTGGGTGGCCGGAGCCCACCGGGTGCGCACACTGAATCTTTTTAGCATCTCTCAGCATCTTTGCAAAAGGCTAATCCCTTTTTCAGACTTATTCAGGAGAGATCTCTTATTCAGGGTGACACAGGGACATAAAATATACTGATGGGAGCAAAGCAACACATACTGTTTCACAGTTGAGGCAGCGGGTCTCATTGGTCAGGGTGCCTTGGAAGATGTCGTGGACCCATGTCGGCTCAGTCTTGTTCTCCGTCTCGGCCTCCGTGGTGACGGCGGTACCGTTGTTCTTGAGGCGTCCGTTCTGCTTTTCCTGCTTCTTCTCCTCCTGCAGGATGTCAGCCACCGTGTTCAGCAGGTAGTTGAGGAATTCGTGGGCGTCCTGTTGCATGTAGTTGTCGAACAGATCTGGAAAGAAAAGCAAAGGTGAAGCAAAGGGAGATAACTCGCAGAGGAGAACTGATGGGGACGTTCAAGTTTAGTTTGTCGGCCATTGAGTTTTATTCCAGGCATTTAATGATAATGTGCCCCTACGGAATATTGTTGTGCACTGTAATTCTGTACCAAGCACAGTTAAGCTTTAATCAGGCCTATATTAAAATAAATAAGGACATTCTATTTTCAACAGACAGCTTAATAGCTTTGTGTTAAAAATATATGGCCTGAATCATAGCTTTCCTGTCAGAAATACACTACAATATATATAATACATGCAAACATACAATATGCTGCAATTATAGATGAAAACGTTCAAAATGTAAGTAAAGTTATTAACAGAATGTGAAAAAACAGCAGTTTTGAAATGTGTTTTGTTGCAGTTAGCATGCTAACCAGCTAGCTCCAGCCTGTTGCGGTCCACTATCAGTGAGCGAGTTCACATGATCACGATTATGCGATTACACTGGGAATACCCCGGTTATGACAATAATGTGATTCGATGTGTTTACATGCACAATAATGGAAAAACAGGTTAACGTGATTCAGTCAATTAGTTGGATTTTTTTCCAAGTACATGACGCAAAACTGTTTTGGCATCGGTTATCATTGCAGATTTAAATATGTTTTATTTGAAATTGGATTAGGCTTTATTGAACGAAGTAGGACTGGAAGTAAAGCTATTCTGTTTTTCTATGGTGTCCAACAGTATTCTCTATAAATTCAGTAGAGAGAGGCGTCAGTGTGGCTCCATGTCTGTCACATTTTAAGGACATGTAAAGTGTCGCCGGCAGATGTTGTAAATAAACAGCCTCCATTGATAATAACAACACCTTTACACCCTTTTGTTGTGACAGATCTGTACGTTAAAAGTGAAATCTGAGACTTGGAGAGGAATTGAGGAGGGAGAGAAAGAGAGAGCAGACGGAGAGAGAAAAAAAAAAAAAGTCCAGAGAGGAGGCAGCTGACCAAAGCTGGGTCCCAACAGAGATCACATTGTTCATTCACATAAAGAGCTTCCTCAATATGGACAGCAGAGAACAGTCAGGCTCTCTGTCAGCTCTGCGTCTCTGAATGACCTTACACTGACATGCACCTGCCCTTCACCTCCAATATTCAGACCGCATTAAAGCAAACACTGCTACAGTATCTGGACATGTGTGAGGAGAGGTGCGCTCAGTGGCGTTGGCACAGATATGAATATAAAATAAAAAAGGCCTCTATATCAAAACACGTGCAAGCACAGTTTGATTTGAGACAGAGATCTCTTTTACGGGACGGAGTTCCAGTTGTAATCGTAAGAAAAGCACATGTGTATCTAAATGTAATTAATCAACAGCGTCGCTGCTGAATTCAACTGTGACAGTAAAGCAGATCAGTGAGGCAGCATGCACAATACAGAACCCTGTCACTGGCGAAGCTACATGAATGATGGTGGTTTGTCGGAATTTCTCATTATAATTTCATCCTTTATATTCTGTGTCTTTACATGTTTTTTACTCGCTTTGCTCTGGAAAAGTGCCACATAAAAGGTTTTTATTATCATCACAATGTACCAAAGAAAGGTGCAGAAAACCAGGTACTGGTCAAGTTATCTGTTGTGAACGACACCCAAGCCTAATTCAATCTTCCCTGCCTCAGGTGTGGGCTGCGCTCTCACCGTTCTCTTTCCGTAGGCGGGAGATGAACTTCTTGGGCGGGATGACGCCCACTTTCTTCTTCTGTGTGGCGATGGAGTGGAAGAGGTCGGCCAGGCATGTGAGCAGGTTCTCCTTCTTCTTCTGCTGGGCTTTGTATGCCAGCACGTTCTCCCGGAACGGCCGGCAGAAGTACAGAGCCTGGAGCACGGAGTTACAGTAACACGTGTTTCCAAACTGAGGAGGGAAGTTACACAAATACAGTGTCAGTCCATTTGTCTTGAAGATTATCTGTTAAATCGACTGCTGGAAAAATACAGATGTCAGAAACTGTTGTTTTTCCTTTTGGCAGACACTTCATCTTGTGTGTTGTGAAACTCAGGAAACTGGACATCCCCATGTTGGCAAACAGACTCACAAACAACACTGTCACGGTCCAGTAGAGGATGAGTCACTGCTGCCCCGCGGCAGTTTGTTTTGATAAACGACACCAGTGTTTTTAGGCAGTGACCTTTTTATTAATGCATGAGAGGATTTAGTGATACTCACATTGACCAATCCAAAATAGTGTTCATTGATTGGGAATTGCTCCGGGCCGATGTCTTTCTCCAGAGCAGAGGCATTGGTGCCCTGAAGGAGACAAAAACACAACACAGGACACGTGAACATCTTCTCATACGACACAGTTTACTCACATTTATTACGGAGCGTTACCAGGCTAAAATCCTTTGTCCGTCCTTTGCCAAGTCTACGTGTATATAGCAATACTAACATGGAAATGCTTTAAAGTCAAGGACCAACAACTAGCGGCTGAGGGCCTCTGAAGGATAAGCCTCTCTTTCATGCAGCATAATTAATAAAACTATCCTTCCTGCCAAATGTCAATGTATCGGTTTCCCGCTGCAGCTCCTCTAACTGTCTTTTAATGCCGCCGAAAACTTCCCGTCGAGGCAGAAAAAGGATATGGCCGTAACAGATGGACCCATGTCAAAAGTCGGGCCGCATTTTGTGCCTGATTGCTGAGACGGACCACTTATCTCTTGTCGGAGCCTTTTCACCTGTCAGAGCTCAAAGCGTTTTCCAAATGAACCACAGCTTTGTTGAGCGAACAGAAAAGAGAGTTTAGTCTGGGGAAGGCTTTGACTTTCAGCGACTGTCATTTCTCGCTGTCAAAGCAGGCAGTGAATACCTCTTTGTCTCGTTTACCGCTTCCAGTCTGAGATGCAGTGACATGTGTGCAGGCCTAAGTCCTTCCACCGTACACAGACAGGGCGACTCTTTCCTCGTGGGAAATCTTATGCAGCAAACATTGGCCTTCGCTCCAAAATGACCGGAGAGAAACATCAAACAGTATGTGACACATCGTGGCACGATTCCACGTTTTGACATTTCAGCCCCTCATAACAAAGAGCAGGCGGAGGCATCATTTATTTAAAGGCGGAGAAGACTTTATCCTTGATTCTCTCAACTGTGACAGGCATGTTGGAGGAGCAGAAGATGCTGTCATCACTTCTCTATATAATGATAAAACCTTTTCAGGCTTTTCTCTAAAGTTTCTCTATTAACTGTGTGTATTTAGTCTGAAGATGCCTGAACCAGATGACTAACAATACATTACACAATCTGGGGCCCTGACTTATATAACAAAGTACTCCTTTAATAAAAACATTTACCTCAATACATCTTGCACACTTGAAAATCAACCTTGAAACTTTCCTCCGTCTAAACTCTGGTTTCATTTGTCAGCACGCACAAACTTTGCGTTTAAGTAGTTTAGAGTTAGAGTTAGTTAGAGTAGTTTATCTCTTTGCTTTGCTTCATCATGATGATTTTAATTGTCTAAAAATTAAAATTGCAACGCAAAAAACGATCACTCCCACTAACTGTGAATCATATCGCAATCGTATGATTGACTTAGGTTTGACAAATTTCTGTTTTCAGTCTCCTTGATTTCTAATAATCGATATCGGCCCCGACAAATGCTGCACTGGTCGACTCATCATGCTGGATCAATGGGACCTTATTCTACTCTGAGTTTGTGTTACTACCTCATTAATATTGTATTTTTTCTGGGTTTATGATATCTTGATATGTGTATGCATTTGGTAAGACCTCATAATATCTGTCATATAATTCAAATAAACAATTACATACAATAAAAACGCAAATCAATAGTTAATTAAACTTTAGTTGACAGTGATTTCACTGTTAACACACAATGAAAAGCTTTATAAATGATTTATTAGCAATTGTTTATAGGAAAGTGATGTTCAGAATAATTTATAAATGGTTAATAAATATTGTGTAGGTCATTTATAAACATTATGTGGTCGGTCACTAGAGAGTTGCAACTGATGTTTTTAACATTTACAACTGATTTAATAAATGTTTCATGAACCATTTTCGTTGTTTCGCAACAGTGAAATGACTTAAATAAATCAAATAAACGATGGCAAACATTCACTGTTCGCATGCAATCAGTTATTTTTAGCAAATAAGTAAGTTTAATACATTTAAATAGAAAACAGTCAGAATTTGAGTCCAATTTTCATCTATTTGATATTTGATATTATTTAAAAAATGGATGGATGGATTCTCGATGGATGGGTCAGGATGGGGGGGAACATGACCTCAGTGTTATTAAAATCACGGCTATGGCCCTGATCACACCAGTCAGCGAACCAGAGAAGCTCACCTGGCTACATCGACACCTGACTTGACAACTACCGTCCAATCAAACTTGACTCTTCGTTAGCCGAGCTGTAACACCAAGTCTACCTTCACCGGCGTGTCTGTACCACTGTTGTTCTGAATGGAACACCGTGTAGTAACTCAGTGCACTGGGTGTCATTGATTGCAGGCCAGCAGCACCCAGAGGAGACACACGCTCACACTGCAGGCATTTCACATTATTGGTATCCAGAGAGGAGGCCAGAGTCTCTGCAGCAGCAGCAGCAGCAGCAGCAGCACATTCACCTGTGACAGAGGTACAGGTGTCCCACTGTGTCATCTCTGCAAACACACAATGTCAACCCTACTGATGGCATGAAGGTTTGGGACGCAGGCCTGTCGAGAGACACACTGAGTGACCGGACCACCATTACTCTCACTGAGCATCCTGCTCACTGGGTCCGGGTGCACAGCGGGGGGGAGGAGGAGGAGGAGGAGGAGGAGACTCACCCGTGAACATCACTACACACCAGGTCCTAACACAGAGGCTGCAGGCAAATCGATAGCAACACACACATACACATATATATACACACACACACACACACACACACACACACAAGCGGCGAGATACTCACCATATTACAAATGGAGGCGATGTTTCTGACAGTCATTTAGTTTACAGTGTCCCCCTCACCGCCATCTTTATAAAATAAACATGATTTCGGAGCAAGGCGACGCTGAGAAAATGAAGTTAATTCGCAGCCGCGGCTGGAGGCCAGACTGCAACACTCCAAGCGTCAGAAAGCGGCCGGAGAGACACGGAGCACCATGCGGCCGGCACGGAGCTGAGGGTCGGGCTGAGCTCAGCGTCGACACGGCTTCATCTTCACGCGCATTTCTAGAAACACCACGGCTGGAAAGCGTCGGTGCATGAGTGGACGGTGGACGGGACAAGTTACAGGCAGCAGGTTGTTAGCAGCGACCAGGAAACAAGCGTGATGCGCGAAGGAGAGGTCAAGCCCCGCCCACAAGAGAAGAACCCCGGAGCCGATTGGTTTAGATTCACTCTGTTTGATTGACAGGAGTGACGGGCCAATGACAGACGCGGGTGATGAAGGTTAGGTGAGCTGTGACCAATGAACAGCGAGTGTGTGGCACAGCGGTATTGGGGAGTTGTAGTTCGTATCTGGGACGCAGTGGAAGAGATTTTGTAGGCTTTATGTAAAACTGTGATTCACCAAACATCTGCTGTTGAAGCAATATCTTTTTAATTAACGAATTAATTGGGTTTTTTGCAATTGATTAATTTATATACAACAAAAATAAGGAGCATTTTTAAACTAAAGAGTGGATCTTAACATGAGGGTCCTCGCTCTCTCCTTTCTCTTGAAAGAATGCAGAATAATTCTTCCCTCTGACATTAATTATTACTAATATTCTTACAGAGTCTGTGCAAGCCCCTGGTGGAAAAAAAAAATATCAACATGGTAGATTTTACAAAATGCACGCCCCTTTTCCTTTAACTTAAAGTAAGAAAGGAGAAATCTTTTTCCAGGATTTTTGTGACTTTCCTACAATTCCCTGTGTGAAAAATTGTCAAAAGTTGTCATAAATTGGGAGAAAAACAGGATAATTGTGATCCCCGGGAGGAAAGAGGGCAATGAAATATCTGATCCTCCTGGAAGAATATGCAGAGTTGGCAATAATGCGTGTTTTATCCCAACAAATGGCCAAAATTAGAATGTATTCAATTCACAATGATACACAGAAAACCAGCAAATTCTCCCGTTTGAAAAGCTGGAACAGCAACAGCAGCATTTCTTTTTGATAAATAGCTCAATTCATTAAATCCTAATAGTCAATTAACTGTTTCATCCATAAGAAAACAATGAACCATTTGAATAAAAGGGGGGCTTCAGCAATTTAGCATTGCACTTACATAACGTTTTAAATAAACAATAATCAAAACTCACCTTGTTTTAAACTCTGTGTCAGCACTTTGTAATCCTGGTTTTAGAAAGCTCCCCTCAGAACCTCAGAAGCCTTCAGTCAGTGGATTGGCCCTTTAATCCTGAGACACAAAAAAAACCACACTTGTCATCATTCTTGAAATTTTGTAGACTAAATAATCAATTAACTGACCATAAGAGGGAGAGGGAGTGCATTTAAAGGTAAGCGTCCTCTCTGTAGGTCCCTGCAGGAGTCCTCCTGCGCCCTCAGGACGCTCTCATTCCCTGCAGCTTTGTTTGAGCTTTCACAACACTCCCCCAACAATTATCTCCTTAGCATTTACATGTGAACAAAAAGAAAGGAAAACAACATATAATTATGATTCTTCTTGACTTTAAAAGAAACGGGGAGAAAAAAAACAACAACAGAGGAATAAACACAGAAAAATACATCTGACAGAATGACAGTGCTGTCGGTTTGAGCCGTGGAGGATGGGAGAGTTTTGTTATTCGAGTTTATTCAGAAATCATTCGATTGGCGTGTTCTCTTGGGTTTATTCATGGGTACTTTTGACTGACAGGGAACAATTATATATGTGGTGGTAGCTTGTGGGCTCTTGATGAGAATGTTCTTAGACTTAATTTCTATCTCGGTCCTGTCTGTGTTCATAGGATTGAGAGAAACTAAAGACGCAGCTGCCCCTTTTTCCTGACTTTTATTGTCTTACAGCTGCTCTACAAAGGTGTTTGTGGATATGGATAATGTTCTCACTGTAATAAAACATTTAACAACCATTAACCAAAGGAGGCATGAAAACAGCTCCACTACGTCTGTTGATAAAATCTCTCTTTTCCAAGCCGTGCAGGTCGCCTTGTGTGTTGACGCGAGGCTTCAGATGATGTGGCTGGATTCAGTCTGTGTTTATCTCGAGTTAATCTCTCTCATCCAGTATAAGGTTGCCTCCTCATGTTTGGACGGGGCTGACAGGACTTTTGTATCCACATCACGTTTTTCAGGCGGCAGGTGAACCTCAGAGGACCTTCTCCGCTCGCCTTGGCTGCGATCAAAAGTGGAGTTGATTTTGGGGGGGTTCTCATGCTGGTGCACGTGCACTACACACGGACGAACAGAGAGGGGAATAAAAGTGCCCCGCTCAGAAAATGTTTCCAGTAAACGAAGCTGGCTGGCGAGACTAAAAGCACTGATGACCTTCCAGTTGCTCCAGTTGCTGCAAAGAGAGGCACATGAATTATGCACAGTTTGCGTACTGCCGAGAAAATAAAACTTCGGCGCAGGCTTATAAAGCATCAAGGTAACAGTCTGTTAAGATTGTTTTATCTATTATTGAGTGTACTGAAAAGCTCAGAGGCTTTGTCCTTTTTGCTGCAGATTCTGCTGTGCTCCTACCTGATGAGAAAAAAAGCACTTCAGGGAAGAACACGGATGCTCTGAACAATTCAACTTTATTGGTGTAATCATGACTAATTGCCATATCAGATGAAACCTTGTAGAGTTACCAAGTGTTGTTACATCTCATTTTGCACTCACGGGGTTCCCTGAACGCTCAAAACTAATATAATAAACACTTCCTGTGTTTTATCAACAGCATAACAACTCTATGAACTTGTCCAGAACAGAGAGAGCTGGATGGAGAAGAAGGGGGGAAGTGAATTATTGCACAAACAAGCGTTGGCATGCTTATTGGTTCCTGGTACAAAGTGTTCCAGACGCACTCATCTGAACTGTAGTTTACATGTACGCTGCTTCTGTATACAGATGAGCAGGGCATGCTGGGTACTGGCACTTTGTTCTGGCTCACCGCTGTGCCGACACGTTGGCACGCTGGCGGCCTGTTTTCTGCATCATCTGTGGTTGAAATTATACAAGAGGAGGCACATTTTGGAAGCATTTCGTTTTCTCAATAACACAAGTAAACACAAAGAAAATATCATGCATGTTCATTATTAAGTATTCTGTTATTTTCAGATAAGTTGATTTATTGTTTAGTGTTTAAAAAAGCGCAGAATACACAGAGCTTATGAAAGGTATTGACCATCCTTGGACGTTTTGGAAGTCTAACAAAACTGATTTAATGAAGCGTTTTTGACAAAAGACCTTCAAATGTAAAAGTGGAAACAGATCTCAACAAAGTGATTGATATGAATTCCACATATAATATAGAACATACTTGTTACAACACCTCAAAAACAATGTTATGCTTATGCAACCTTGAGTCAGCCAGCATGGATTTGCTTTTATCAGCTTTGTACATCTGGGAGCTGTAATTTCCCCCCCTGCTCTTCAACACTGTTCGAGTTGTGATTGTGCAACCTGACAGAGTGTTAAAAACTCTTTTGATTTAATGCCGTAAAACACCATGTTGGCTTCCAATGTCAATATGTTTCTGTCTTTAAAGTGCTTGTTTTGTCCAAGAGTTCAAAAAAGCCAAAAGGTTTTACAGTTTGAAATGATACAAAACAGAGACAAAAATACAATTTTGAAAGGTGGAAGTAGTTGATGTTTGACATTTCTGCTCTTTAAATGACTTAATGGATTATCAAAATTGCTTATAAATCTGTATAAGCACCGTGGAAGGCAGCTTTACGCTCTTCTTCTTCATCATCATAATCTTCTTCTTCATCTCTAGTTTCTCTAGTCTTTTGTAAATGTAATCCAACACATATATTTATATCAACCTAAATATAATGATATACAATAATACTTTGAATGCATATAGAAAGTTATAACCCATACAGTTTCCATTCCAGGACTCCCTTGTACGGAGGACTGAAACTGCCAAATTAAAAAATAAATAAATGGCTCAATAAATACACATATACGCCATTAAATACACCAAAAATAACATTCAAAATGAATGTTTGGACTATGGACAAAAGATTTCCCTCCATTTATTTCCACAAACCTATTTATTTATGTATTTTCTTTTACTTGTCTTTAATGCCTTCTGCTTCATTGTGCAAATGGCAGGACAATGACAATGACAGTCATTCAAAGCCAATCACAGCGCAGCAGGGCGGGACAAGGCGGAGCAGTCTTGGTAGAAATAAAATGAAACCATCTCAAACGGCGGCAGGATTTTCATTTGGATCGTCATATGGTAACGTTTCTCTGATGTCAGAATCAGAATCAGAATTCCTTTACTGGTCCTGCAAACGGAGAAATTTGAGCGTTACAGCAGCCAAAGGACAGTAATACTACAATAAAAAATAAAAATAAAAATGAACAATATCATAAAAAGGTAAGATATACAAATAGACGTGTACTATGTACAAATATAAACAGTGTAATTTGTGTATATGTAAACAAGCTGACAGCTAACTGGCTCAGAAACAATTGATGCTAAAGTTGTGTGTCCATCAGGAAACTCTGTTGCAAGAGTTTTGTCTCGCAGTACAGATCAAATTTAATCAAAATAAGTGAATAAAGTCATAAAATTGTGTTTCAGTACAAGTTATTAAGTTTTATGTCGCACAGTAATCAAATTCATCAAGTTCAGTGCCCCATATCTCTTATTATCCAAGCTACTCATACTGTGCCATTTTGTGATTCTGAGAATTTCAAGTCAGAACAGAAACTTAAACAATGTATCTCAAAATAACCGATTCCTAAAATAAACACAGAAATGTTGATTCACGTGACGGCCCCGTTCGAACCTGAAATGCACCTGTTCTGTTCTGTTCTGTTCACTTTCGCTCACTTTTAGTCGCGACGGCGACAACGGCACAATAGCCACATTGTTCTCATTACACAAAGCGCGAGAGTGGAAGAGTTCGCTGTGGCCATCTAATACAGGCAGCCCTGGAAATTATATCTGCATGTGTGCTGCTTTGTATGTACGTGAGTGCACATCATCATGTGGGTCACTCATAATGCATTCAGGTTATTGTACAGCGGCCTGAATGGAAAGCGTGACAAGTGTTTATTCAAACACTGACTTTTCCAACAGGTCAGATTCAGTGGATAATAGTGTCAGGCTATTTTAATCACTGACCTAGTTTTCATAACTTATCATTCCCAGGTTGGTTATGATATCAGGTCGTGTGCGATCGTGGGTGTCTGTAGCTGTTCTTTACAGGATAATAAAAAGTGAATCAACAGTGGCTCTTGGGAGGAAAGACATGAAGAAACAGGCAGAAAAAGATGTCGTGCTACAAACCAATTACAGCAAGCATTTAAGTGGCCTTATGGGTAGTGTATCAGAAATCTGCATGCCATTGGAAATCAAGCCCCTACCACCCACAGTCACACACACACACATATACACACAGATATCATATCCCCCTGCATATTTCCCCTTATTTCTACGGCAGCTGCCCCTCTTCTCCCCTGGAAGCTCGGCAGCATCTTGTCCTCATCACGGTTAATAACAATAGAACTGCTTGTATAACTGAATGTCTACAGTGAGCTGAGATGGCTGCAAAAAGCACTGGAGCTTGACCCACTTTCCAGTCCTGTGAACCGCATTAATTCACCCTTCCAGGTGCTTGAGAGCCTGGAGGTCTGCTGAGTGAATGTACTGAAGCCTTTCTCTGCCCTTTACTCGGGCTGGAGATATTGATGCAGCAGGGAGCACCTTGACACACTTGGAAGAGAAATACACACACAAAGAGCTTCTATGGACACAGAAAAGCAGAACTGTCTCAACAACAGTGTCAGCGAAGTCAATAATCACTCACTTGGCATGCATTACTCCATCAAATGTGTTTTTATACGACTACAAATCCTCACTTGTGCGTCACACTCCAACCTTAATGTGTTTGAAATGAGAAAGCGAGACACTAGCGGATTACTGTCAACCTCGGGGGAAACACTGAGAAGTCACGCTTGTCTGTAGCGAGTAAGTTGGTGTATCAGTAAAAGCAAAATGCGACAAAGTGCAACAGAAACAGACTTAAGAGTGTAAATCCTGATGTGCGTGAAACATGTGATTATGGAGAAAGATGTTGATTACGAGACCCATTCTCAGATAAACAAAACACAGTCACGTTCGGTTGGTGTACGATTGTGTTTGGAACAAACGATGTAGAGTCTCATTCTCAGGTTGTTAAATGTAAATCAACTTTCAGCTCAGCACACGGATCAGAGTCTGTCAGCTGAATGCAGAAAGTGCAAATTGATATCAACATTCTCTCCTCTGGTACGAGCAACACGTCCTCATTCCTAAACTCATTCCTACTGTCAGCATGCTAACTAACTTGTCCTCACAAGTCCTGGCCCAAAGCTTCTGTGCGAGTGGTGTCCTCGAGTGTCCGGTCCCAACTGCTAGTCGCATGGCAAACCGAGCTAACTACCTTGTTAGCAGCGGTATTACTCTGGGGACATGCGGCCCCCAATTTGTTCAGAGTATGAATTCAACAGGTGGCCTATTTTCACATATAGCACATTTAAATAACTCACTGTTGACTCTTGCGTGCACACCGGACACGAGTCCTGTGCACGTTTGACCGAGCTATCCATCTCCGACCCCTCCCTTTGTTGCTCATTATACGCCTTCGCCTGACTTCCTACTTTACTGCTGTAATAAATTAACACAGGCACAAGAGGTCAGCTCCTAAAAAGACACACGAATGTGGTTCTTAATCAACCGCTTTATTGTTGACCCGTGTGGTCGTTTTTCTGATGAAAAACAAGTAATCACATAACTGTACCCCCATTTCAAAGTAGGCTAATGCATCACTGCCCAACGCTGGACTCAAACCCAACACATTTCCTCCTGGCTCAGTGTTGATGTTGTGCATCTCAACAGTGAACTGTGAGGGTTAAAAGAAGGAAGGAAGGACATTTGGGGATTTGGGGGCGCTTTAATAAAACCTGTGAGTGTATCTCTGTGAATACATTCTTTCTCTGAGGTCTGCAGGGACCGATGCGTTTGTTATATAAAAGATATATTTTAAACTCAATATGGTGAGCAGGAATTTAATTTTCTATGAGACGTTGCGAGCTCCTCTCTGACGCAGCTGCATAAAATATATTATTATGTGATTCTTTTTTTCTTTTCTTTTTTTTTTTTTAATCTGCTTAAAGTGAAAACACTCCTCAGAAGATAAACACCACGCTCACCTTGAGCTGCTTATCTGCGTCACACCAGAATCTGCCACAGAGGAGACCGGCTTCATTGAAAATATATCATGCAGGGACTGTCCCTCAGAATATCCAACACAGACAAAGCGTATACCAATTAAATCAATAAGTCTATTGAAGTTATCGGCGATAAACACTAAAATCTCATAGTAGCGCAAAGTTTCAGCTTTGACAATAAAAGGTCCTGAAGAGTCATTTTCAGTCACAGCATGCCCTGCCCACGACGTGTGAGGTCATTACGAGGGGACAGCTCTTTCTGTTGGAGTTTAACGAAAGGAGGGTCGAGCGGCACGTGATGCCGTGGTACCCTCTCCTTCAGGCAGTCTGACGCACATCTTTCTCTTCTTTCATTGTACTTGGTGCCAATTTTCACGGATAGTACAGTTTGTACCCTTCAGGAACACTAACACGTACCCTCCATTATTGCCCCGAGCAGTTCAGCCAGTCTGTTTTCTTTTACTCACTCTGTGGCAACCTAATGGCCAAGCGACACCACAACTCCTCCCTGCAGCAGACGTAATGCGATTCTGAAAGCCAGGCCGGGGGGGCAAAAAAAAAAAAAAGAGTGTGTGTGGTATCATCTATGGTGGAGCCAGGGCAGAGGCAGAGTTAATTGCTTTTGAATGTTTAGGATTTTGCTTAAAATATGAACAACATCCACATAAACATGAATATATGTCACGCCTTCCGTTGCATCTTTCCGTTTAGCAATCTCAGGTGAGCTGAATGAACACGGTGAGGTTTTCCTTTGCCCTTCCGCTAACCCACACGCTGATTAAAACACTCAGCATCTATTCTCTTGTACACTCACTTCCTGTTAGGGGCCCTCACAAAGGACAGACGCTGTACAGAGAGGCGACCTTGAGAATCTAGAGGGAGCTTCGCTTCAGACTGCCTCCGAGTCTGCGTCCACATACTCATCCTAAAATGTTTCAGTTCTTTGTGCAGTGTCTGTGAGCTTGCTGCATAATTACTGAGATTATGCCAAAGCATGTGATGTCTGTGTGGGTGCGTACGTGCATATGAATGAATGTCAGTCATGTTGTCATAGTGGAGGAGTCCACTGTCCCTCGGTCTGTCTGCATGTGCAGGGACCAAAGGGTTTGGAGGACAGTTTTAGTAGTTTTGATAGGAAGGACAGACACACTGACTCCATATAGAGTGCTCAAGAGCTTAAGAGATTTTACGGTTTGTCAAGAAAAATAAAAGCTTATCTATTTCTTTGCTTCTTTTCAATCTCTTCCCCTCCCCATTACTTTGAACTGAGAATTACTGACAGCCAAAGTACAACATCTAATCGTGTTACGTTCTGCCTCGTCCGTCCGTCTGCCTGCTTGTAGAATATCTCCTCTACTAACAGATTTGGGCACAGGATACGTAAGCGTAGTTCTTGTTCATCCAGTCATAACCATTTGAGGAAAAAGTAGTCATGCAGTCAGGACAACGCCGGTCTGAGTAAGCGCTCACAGGTAGGAGAGACTCGTTATCTCAGCCTTGACAACGTCGAGCAGTGCGGGAGAAAGCTCTGTAAGGTGTCCATTATCAGGATCAAGAATAGCTAGCCAGCCATGCCATTGCCCCTGAGTCAATATTAAGGTTTTAACGGACAAACCATAGACATAAAATTAGTCCATGTGTGCTGCTGTCCGCTGCAGTTCGATAGCGAATGAGATGCGAAAAGATCACACAGGAGGTAATTGGCCCCATGCAGCCCATCAAAGGAATGATCCAATAATTAATGAATTGTTCATGAGAAGTCCCTGAATAACTTCAGAACTATAAGATCATGATGAGTATCTACAGAGCAGACTTCCCCTTCATGTTGAATGAAAAAGAGTAATTCATTAGAAATGAATGAGTCATTACTAGTCTGTAGCAATTCACAGTTAATCGGGAACAGCTCATGAAGAAAGTTATTTCGATTCACAGACACATATGAAGTCACAGTCATTACTTAATAACCCATTAATGTAGTATCTCCCTGTCTGTTCTCTAGTAGCTCATCATTATCAACTTACAGTTCATAAGTAGTTACTAAGTGGTCCCTCATTACCTCATGATTACCTTACCATTACTTTTTAATAATCACGAATCTAGCAACTCTTTAATATCTGCTTTATAGTTGTTGAATCAAAGCTACTCAGGAACAGCTCAATAATTGTTGTGTTCTGTATTATCCTGCGCTAACAACTACAAAAAGATAAAACGAGGTGCAGGCCAATTACAATGTGAAGTGAGTGAAGGACTTGACAGAACAGCTTAAACAGCATTAAGTGTTCATCTCAGGAAGAAAACCACTCTTATCAGTGGGAGCACATGTGCAGTTTTCGTCGAGGGATCAATGAGCTCTAAGCCCTCTGACGAAGCACCTCAGGCTTCATCACGAAAAATGAACCTTTACCAGGACAAATGAAAAAGTCAAAGCAGATATTAACATTTCAAAACTGGGCTGGTGAAAAGCTTCCATTGTTGGTGTATTCAGCTTTCGGTTGTGCTGTTTTTCACCTTATTTAACTCGACTCCACATCCAATCACAGGACCTTAAACCACCTCTGTGCTGTTGCATTTAAAGAAGTTTCTCTCATCTCTCTGTCTGCAGTGTTTTGAGGGAAAGTCCTTCAGGTCACGGACTAAAACAGGCTGTTAACATATAGTGTTGTCATGTTTTTCACTGTTTTCTATTGGTTTAGGTGCGCCTATTTATCCCATCAGAGTTAGCGCTCACAGGTGTCTAATCCACTTGTATTCATGTTCATTCGTCCTGTGAGAGGTAGTGACAGGACTGAGCCTGTCTGTCAATTTGCCCGCAAAACTTTATTTAGTCTTGGAGACATTGGACTGACAGGAGAGCTGCCTCTGGGATGACAGTAGATGACAGACATGTGAGTAAACTGCGAAAACAACAAGGCAATTAAAAGATAAGCTCACTCAAAAATGAAAATTCAATCATTATCTACCCTCGGGTCGATGTTGCAGCATTCTCCTAAACAGCTGAAGTAGATGGGGACTAAAATGTAAACAAATAACTGAAAAAAACAAAGAAAACATGAAAAAATACTTTATTTACAAGTAATACATCTAAAGAGCATGTAGAAAGGTGCCAATGAAAGGATCTCCTTTCCTTGAATTTATATTTAATTTAGCTTGCATTAGCAATTGGTAGTGCACAAAGTGGCAACCACTTGAAGGGGCAGATGATTGTAACAACAAGCTGCGTGGAGCCATTTTTCTGTTGTTCACTTCTGTCCGTTTTTCACGTTTTAAAAGCCTTAAAAGTCCTCACCTGCTTCAGTTGTTACAGAGAATGCTGCAACACTGTTTTGCTGCGAAGCTCCAGAAATGCCTGACTTTTCCTTTTCCGACGTATCCTTTAAGGTATTCGATATAATTTGATGATGCTAATTAAATTAGAATGAAGATAATAGATGTCTGCTAAAGGTCTGACTGAAAACATAATTTCATTTTAGTTATTTTCCATTTGCACATACTGATCCTCTCTTCTATGGGTTTAGCCACATGAGCTCTACACCTGAACCTGAATCAGGCTGCACGTGCATAGCAGCATCTTTATCCCTATTCATCACTGGGCTCTTGTTACTTATGAGCTGACAACGGGTCACTGTGTCCCGCTGAGGGCTGTGAAGAGGCCAGAGAAGTGATAACAATCGCATCAGAGCTGGCATAGATAGAGCCATCGTGTTTTCCTATTCGTTGCACAGGACACACAGTGCCACTATGCATAAACTTTCTCATGCTGTTTGTATAATTTCCAGTATGTGAAAGCACTTCTTGGCAGTGGCTTCATTATGGCCACTCACTAACCACATCCACAGATCAGAGCCCCAGTCCTGGCCCAGAATCAGCCCTCGAGGGAGCTGTCTATCTACATTAAACCACCACAGAGACCCTACTCTGAACCTCTCTCTGCCTCCAGCATGAGCCCCAGCTCCGTTCAGTCTGGGCAGTAAAGCAGGCTAGACACACAGACAGGGCCCAGAGGGAAAATCTGAATTACCGACAGAGCCTCAAAACCATAAATCTCAGCCACTGGACGCCTTGTCCCAACATGATCTATCCAGAGCAGAGTGTCCCTGTCCGCTTGTGTGCCTCTGTCATACTGATGCTGATTTTATGTCATTACAGCTGGCTCCAGTGGTTTATAATGTCGAAACTGTAACAGAATAATATGCATCCATTAGTTGCCATGGATGCCTGAACAATAATGATTCATATAAATGAGGCGGAAGGCGAAATGGTTTGTCTCAAACATATCTGGAGATCCACTGCAAGTGGATAACTCTATTGTTCCTAATGTCCCGTTTTGATGTCAATTGGTGTACTTCAAGGGTCGATCTCAGGCCCTTTATTGTATTAACCTCTACATGTGTGATAATGACAGAATAGAATAGTTGCAGAGAATGTTGCAACAAAATTATTGGTGGTATGGGTTAATTATCTCTGCACTTAACATGGTTAAAAACAAACAAAAACTTTCCTATAGATCAGGTGTAGTTTCACTATGAGTCCACTCACAGGTTTTGCACGTGAGAAGAAAAACAACTTCTCAATCGGTAAAAACAGGATAATCCAGCAGTTTAAAGTCTTACCTTAAATACATGTCTATGGTCACATGCACGCCAGACGAAAACACCCCGATCCTGTATTATTGCTGAACTGCCTCCTTCGCTTTGTCTGCCTGTCTCTTCTACATGCACAGAGCCACACATGTTGGTGCACATAAACAGTCGGGGGACTGACACGTGCTCGTCAATCCTCTGAACTGACAGTGGAAACCAATTATCCAATGTTACGCCGGAGATCAGCTGTGGAATGCAAACAGGAGAGATGGAGATTGAAGATGTAGATATTTTTCATCATGTTTCTTAAGAAGTTGGCCAGTCAGTCATGGTGTAAAAACTTGAGGTGGCATTCCTTAAACGGGAGGAGGAGGAGGAGGAGGAGGAGGAGGAGGTGTGTGTGTGTGTGGAGACTTTTGTCATTCAGAACCAGTGCCATAGTACACACAACCCCCTAAAAACCACCATCACCTCCCCCCCACTACTGTTGACATTCAGAGGAATGCAAATGGTTGAACACTTTGGAAGGTTTACATTTCAATAAGAAAAAACAACCTCTCTTCCTTTGTGTGGGCAGAGCTGCTTGTGCCGGCGGGCCAACACAATTTCCATCGGTCACTGGAAATGCAAATGCACCTGCAGATATAAACAAATACATGAAAAAGATCCATCAAAAGATATGTGAATAGATCTGCTTCTCAATGTTACGACTGAGTTTGTGCAACTGCAGTTAAAACCTGCACGAAAATGTTCATTGCATTAAATTATTTTTTTTTATTTATGAATAAAAATATGGAACCTTTGTGTCTGTCAGAGTTCAAATTGGAAGTATTAAGCAGTGTTTTTTGTAGCACTCACACAGCTTTGAAGAACAAACTTACTAAATTTAAGAAGAGGATTTAGTGTTAAATAATTGGCTCCTAATTATCACCTTTGCACGCAATGATGAAAGGCGACGAGGATGATAAACATCTATCATGATACTAATAAACATATGACCGTGGCTCATGAGGTTTGCCCCCAGGGCAGCTCCAAACCGCCCCAGTTTCTCTGATATCCCAAATGACCGTCCTTTGTGGGATCAGGCCTGGGGGGGGTGAGTGACGGCAGTATATAAACTCTTCTCAGCTCAACTGTAAAAGGCGAGGCCAACACGGGAAATCAGTCCTCACTTATGTGTCAACAAGGACATCCTTCGGAGAACACCTCCTCCTCCTCCTCCTCCTCCTCCAGATTTCACCTGCCCCTCGTCCCCTCCACCAACCCTCATTAACTCAACATTCCTCTGTTTGCAGTGAATACCCTGAATTCTCCCTGGTAATTGTCCACACCCTGGCTGTAAGATTAACCCCCATTTTACCCTCTCTAACCATCTATTGTCACCCACGTGTGGGTGACACTCTGATCCCCAAAGTCAAAGGTATTTTAATTTACCTCCAGCCCTCCCTCAGGGAAAGTGAAGGCAACACCGACCCAAAGGCGCGACAACACAGGCAGTTGCAACACTGCTTTGTGAGATATATTATCATCACATACACATTGTTTTTCACATTTTAAGCACTTTGCTTTAAAGTCACCAGTTTGACACTGCTGCTTTGACCTCTGGCATGACTCACAAACCATTTCTACAAAGGATGAAAAAGACCCTCCACAGTGTCCTCTATTATCTGTCATCATTTAGCTTCTAACCGGATTGTTAGAGGAGGGAACAACCATGACGCCTTTTATCTATCTCTGTTACAAATATGCTGCAGCGTGGGCTTAGATTTCAAAACCGTGACACCTCCCTCACATCATTCATTTGAAAAGGCAGATGCTTTACTTGTACTCAGAAGCACTGAGGGAATTCAAATTACATGTCATCAAATGCAAGTATGTACACTATTTACACACTATTAAAGGAAAAAAATAGGATCAATCTTCTCATAATGCCACCGGGGTGGAGTTCACCGCGCCGGCTGTGATGTGGTTATCGTGTGTGTGCATGTGTACACACCTAGCAACCATGTCTGCTCACGAATCCTGGGCACTAATTTCATATTTCAGCGCAACCACCTGTCATCAGCACTCTTATCAAAAATACATACCAGACCATAATCACAGACGGACTGCAAGCCAAAATACCTCAGAGCACATGAGCACAAATGAAAGATGAGGGAGGGAGGGAGGGAGACCTGTGTGTGGGGGGGAGAAAATGGGACAAAGAGATGATACAGGCTAAATCAGAGCAGACAGCAGCTGCTGATTTGATTTGCTGTGTGAAATATCAACAAATGTTTTATTATGTTGCAGCAGACTCAAGAAAATAGATGTTACTGCTCTGTTACCATTCTGAGATAACTTGCTGAAATATTGTGTCGTTTCGGGATGTTGAGGATTGGTAAGCTTTCACATCCATGGCATGAATGCTTGCATGAGTTCTTGTAAGGTATGTGTGTGTGTATGCGGGGAGGATGTGTGTATTTTCAGCCTAGTACATCAGCAGCCATTAACCCCCTGTGTGGTGGACTCATAAGTGCAGGGGCATGTCTGAACGGGTTACCAGCTGCAGCACAACACTGGGAAGTTGAGCAGGATCCATCTGCATCCCATAATTCCTCACAAACAGTGGTGTTATGGCTGACAGAGTGGCGAAAATCTTACATCAACTTCGCCTGCCTTCGCCCAGAGACAGCTGGGATTGGCTCCAGTAACCCCCGCGACCGCTTGAAAAAGGGATTAAGCGGCTACAGACGATGAATGAATGAATGAATGAATGAATGAAAGAATTAATGAACTTCGGAGGGGACAACTACAAGAACTTTTCTCAAGTAGCATCGCCCTGGTTAAATAAGTAAAAACAAAAAAACGATTCCAGTAATCATATTAAGGCTAAATAAACCAATAAACTGTCGACTACTAGTATACATTTAAATATATGTATAATGTACTTTTAACTGTACTTCTATACTTAAGTAGAGTTCATTTATTGCCAGTTACTTAATTACATTCAATAGCAGATGCTTTAAGACTTTTACTCAAGTAGGCTACTTTCACTTTTACCAAAGTAACATGATATATTTACTTTTACTCAAGTATTATACTAATGTTAGCTGATGGAAGCTAAATGTTTTTTTTTAAAAAAGGTTGTTTTGGCTTGAAAGATCTCTAAATGTTCTTCCTGATTCTCACTATCCATCACCTTATCAGTTGCTGATTAATGGGAAATGGTGAAATTATAAACATTTTGTTAGATTTCCTACGTTTGTAGGACTTGCAACCTCAGCATACCTCCAAGCATTAGAGGTTCCCACCCTGATCTGGAGGGACATGTTTGCTACCCCTTTAGCTATTGTTAGCATTCCAGCACTTCCTAGATAACATTCCAACTTGTTTACATCCAATATATTTGTGAGATAAAGTACGCATGTCCTGTCGTGTAACACTATCAAACAATTTGAATTGATATGTTTTATTGCATTGCGTATGTATTCTGTGTTGACCTGCCCAGGGACTGCAGATGGAAATTAGCAAACTGCTATAATCTGGTACAAAGCATCTTTTCTCTATGAGATTAATGTTATGTTTTGTACATGGTCCCTGACAACTAAACTAATAATAAGCTAACGTCATCAAATGGAAGCCAATTTTTTTTTCTGATATTTTTCTGAAAAAGTATCCTCTGACTGAAACCTTATGTAATTATTTGAATTAGTGATTTTTAAAACATTTTTATTCTTGTTATTTTTTTTTTTACTTTATCACAATGTTCGATTATTTTCTATTATGTTTTTCGTTGTCTGTCTGTTAACTGAAATAAAAAGATAATTAAATGTTGCTGTGCCTTGGAAGATGGGTGAATGTTCCTCTATCTGACAAATTTTGTTTAAAACTTTGTTTATGGCACATGTAACCTAAATTACAGCCGCATGACATTTGGCGGCCTTGTGAATATAGTTTAAAAACAGCTCTATCATGAAGATGCCACCTCTGCTCAAATAATGTAAGTATTATGATGATTCACTGTAACACAAGTTGACTTTATGTGACATTCACGCTGCTTTCTATCGCACTACATTCACTGACAGCAGGCAAAAACTCACATTTTCTCCCGTTGCGACTGAAAATAAGAGGCCGTGTAGCCAGGACACCCAGCCGGAGGTCCCCACCTGTCGCAGCAACGTCTCTTCTTCCTGTATTCACGTGTAGGCGGGCGGACGCACGAGGGAGGGAGGGTGATCACCAGCGAGCCAATCAGATTTCAGCGCCGTTCGGGGCGGGGTATATAAGCTGCGCTCGCTCCCCTCTCCAGCAGCACTCAGTGAACTCGCTGCTTCTTCACGTCTTCGCTCTCACGTCAGTGTTTCACTTCCACTGAGACACCTCGGGAGTGATACAGGATTTACTTCAACCGGTTTCATCTGAAGGCTTCGTCCGTCAGCGTTCAAACTGTTTGTTTTTTCTCGGACGTATCTGACAAACGAAAAAAAAAAAAATGCGTCTCATCCACAACATGACGACCATTGCGGAGTATCCTGCACCTGAAAACTCGGTCCCCAACCGGGTCATTAAGATGGCTGTGATAGGAGCCAGCGGAGTTGGCAAAACAGGTAAGAAAAGGATTAAAACTTTTTCTTGTCTGGTGTTATGATTTAGTCTTTTTTTTTTTTAATCCTGTCATATGATTTTCTAATATTGTGTCGTTTTTTTCTTTCAGCGCTCGTGGTGAGATTCTTAACGAGGCGCTTCATCGGAGACTACGAGAGAAATGCTGGTGAGCAACTGAGCACGAAAAACGTTTTTACAGATGGGAAAAAATGGTTTTAAGTTGACTCTGTAAGATGGTGAAACTCTTGGTGTTTTAAACCGTATTTGTTTCCTTTTGTGTGTGCAGGTAATCTCTACTCCAGAGAAGTCCAGGTGGATGGAGAACAAGTGACCATCCAGGTTCAAGACACTCCTGGTGTGGAGGTGAGATCCACAGAAAACAAGACACATGCAGTTTATTTGCCCTGCGCTTGACTGCAAGGCAGACTGAGTCCACAGACGAGGTTCAACACATGAAAATGACTCGAGGCTAATCGGTTCAAAGATGATATAATCCAATTCTGTCTGGCTGTTAAGATCATTTAAGTCCTCTCTTGACTGGGCACCAGTCCAAAACCAGAGATGTGTGTGTATATTTTCTCCTGAATCAGAGCCTTTCAGTCTGGCTGTCTAATCTCCCATTTAGGCTAATGGATGTCTGAGGCCAGCGTAAATGATACCCTGATCCACATCCAGACTCCTCAATCACCCACACCTCTCTGTTCTGGAGGAGTAACCCAATCGCTCTTGTCTGCCTCAGTCAGCATTCCAGTCATGGCTACAGATCAGTTGCAGAAAGCCGGGATGCATTTAATCTGAACTGTTTCATTTTTATGTGCTTCTGTTGACCTTTTGTTTTAATCTCCTTTCTTTTTTTTCTTTCCTTCAGATGACCGATAATGGCATCAGCCTACCTGATCACGTGACCTGCTCCATCCAGTGGGCGGACGCCGTGGTGCTGGTGTACTCTGTGACAGACCGCCGCAGCTTCGATCTGATCGATCAGCTGCACCAGCAGGTCGTCCGTGCCGG
>OMLP01025010.1:0-23364 GCA_900302685.1 Spondyliosoma cantharus | reverse complement strand
TGTAGCATGTGGCGGTTGTTATCACTGATGCACTTTATAAAAAAAGGAATAATCCAAAGGGCCTTTTTATTTATATTGTTACAAATTCACGTTTTGTTGACAATAAACTTATGAAATTGATTCTGTCTCTGGTGTCATTTATCCGTTGCATTTTACATCAAAGAACCTCAGCACTTGTGTACGATGACCACGACTTCAAAAGGCTGAGACGTCTCTGCTATTGTGAAGGGGGATGACTCACAATGGGGGGGGGCTGACTTGTGAATGGCATCTAACTGAAATGGAGGCATGACTGTACAGCAGCTTCTCAAGTCTTGATCTGTCTCCAAACCTGGCGTACTCATCGACCCCAGAAAATCAATTTGACAAAAGACTTCATGGTTTCTTTAGAGGGACTCTCCTGAGAATAACCAACTCTCAGAAGATGAGGGGAAAATTATATTATGCACTTTCCTAATAAAACCTGATGTGTGTTATGATGTTGGTGAACAGTTTATTTACAATACAGAACCTAATTACTGAATCCCCGACTATCATGTTCCAATCTCTGAAAAGTGCGTCAAAGCTCAGGATTTACTGGATTGCTGCACTCCTTTCTGTGTGACAAAATGTGTGTAGTCACAATCTATTCAGGTGCTTGTAGGTGGGTGAAATTGCTGAGCTCTTGCTGAAGTGATTCATGGTGGAGAGAATAAAGAGAGCGGTAGGGGGGAGAGAGGGAGATGTGGGGGCTCAGGAAGGTGTAGGTGAGCACCAGGTGCGAAACAAATTAGCCTGAACAGACAAACGACTTGATTATTCTGCTCTCATTAGTCACCATTTGATGTGATGAGGTGTGAACGGCCGCTAACAGTGTGTCTAGTATCAACACATCACATGCAGCCTTGTTGGAAAAAGAGGCTGATGCGGTGTGCAAACAAAGGACAGTATCACCGGACTCTGAAAAGTCGTCGATTTTATTGTATTGACATTTAAAGGAAGAAGCGCCGGAAGAAAACCTTTTGTGGCTTTTGACAGGTTTCAGTTCAGAGGAAGAACAGAGATATTGTCAGTCATACGCAAAAATGTACATTTTTACTTTGTCTCCAAGAAAAATAAAGCCAAAAGCTGCTTTTACACAACTATTTTACAGTTTACATTTTGAATTTAACACGGCAGAACACGGCGACATTAACAGGACAGGAATGTTGCTTCGCTCCTCGTCTCCTCGATAACCACTCGCGGCTTCCGATCTCAATGCCCGAGCTCCGCTCTCGCTTGAAGGGGCGTCGAGACGTTGCACACGTGTCCTTCCCACGTGCACATGCATGCGCTTCCATGCAACGCCGTCTTCAGATACCGATATCAGGGAGCAGCCGTTGGGTGGTGAAGAGCAGCTCGGGGATATCCGTTGGCCGCAGTAATCTGGTGGACAAGACCAGCACCTGGAGCGGAGAACGACACAATCGTTGAGGTTAAAACAGGTCACGGTGTCGAAACCCCACACTTAAATAAATGAAGCAGGCATGAGTGGCAGGGTGAGTAATGTGCAAATTGGCAATCAACAAGCGCATGAATAAGGTGCCTTGGCAGCTGGTTTATTTTTCTTGATTTGATTTAATTACTTCCGCCGAGGAGGCTGAGCTGCTGCTTGTTTTCTCGTGTTTTTCAGGTGATGCCTGAAAAACACGAGAAAACAAGCAGCCTCCTCTCGTGTCAGAGAATACTGTTTGGTCGGTGATACTCCAACCAAAATCTGTCTTTTGAGTGTGAAGCTCTTTTTGTAAAGGTTTTTTTTTTTGTGTCAACAATGGACAGAAATTCTGGATTTACCCAATTTTGTGCTGAAAGAATTAGCACTGCTTTTGCACACGTCGGGTCGACAAGTGCGAAGAAGAAGGCCGAAGGACATAAGTTTATTGACAACAGTGTTTCGGTACTCTGACAAGACAATGGGGAGGCTGTCTCAAGTTGGGTTGTGGACCCAAGCAAGCCACATTGCAGACAGACGTCCCTGTTTAACAGCATTTTGAGGGACGTCTGTCTGCAGTGTGGCCTGATTGGGTCCTTTTTTCGGATTTTTTCAAACATGTAAAATGTTATATTGCTGGCTTCATTGATGACTTCTCATCATCCAGACGTACTGTATGTGAGACAGGACAGCCAAGCTTTAGTACCTGATGTTCATTGAGGGTTTTTTTCAGCCCGAACCCTATTTTCCAACGGTTTTTTCTTTTTAGGTGACTACTGGGGACGATGACTTTTACATTTTTTTCCAGCACAGAGCGAGACAACATCAGCCGGCAGTCGCGAAACAGGCTGCAGTGTAATCCTGCTGGCAATCGCGTGCATCACTTGCCACTGACAGGCTCCGATAGCTATTTTAAGTGCCTGACAACATCATGGAAAAGATCCTTACAGAGACTGACCTTGCTGTTAAAGAATAAGATCCTTTTTGTTTAAAGAAGAAACAGCTGCCAACCGACTCCATTTTGACAGAAACATTCATTTTATCATTGTCAAAACACACCTCAAACTCAACACAAACAAATAAACACTCACCAAAACTATCATTCGCCAAAATAAATCCTTAGCTCACTGCATTAGATGCGAAAATACTCTGACTCTGCACTCCGTTTTCCTCCAGCTCCTCTCCTGATATGTTCACGTTGAATGGCGGCTATGGCGAGAGTGATAACGGCCGTTTCGGCTTTAACAAAAAGGATCTTATTAAGAAAAAAAAAAGAACCGCTAAAGCACGTCTGTAGGGATCCTTTCCATCATGTTGTCATACACTCAGAACTAGAATCTGAGCATATCAGCGGCTTGCTCGGCACTGGACCAATTTCGCAAATATTCGTCCCCATAAGTCACTTTGACACAAGAACATTGGAAAATGGGATACAGGTTGAAAAATAACAGAGGAGTGTTCACTCTGATTCACTGATGGATTCTAAAAGCTTTTACGCTGTTGTTACCTTACATTTTGACCCAAAAAAACAATCCCCTAATAAAAGCTCTATCAATTACCTCATTCGATATACTCAACAGATTCTACTGCTGCCTATTTAGAAATGTCCAGAGTTTTGTTTGATTTTCATTCTTGTACTCTCCTGCCCAGATTCGTCCTTGCGGTTATGTTTGTTTCAGGATACTACAGTCAGCATCAAGTATGCTTTCCAGGTAGTCCTGGGTAAGGTTATCAAAAAAAGACTGGGTGCTTACTCAGACATGAGACCAACATGTAAGATTTCCATTGCGTCTACATAATAAGGTGCAAGTCTTAAAGGGGCTTTAGAATACAGTACATCTGTAAACATTGGGAATTCAAGCTGCGCGGACTTTTTGTATGTAAAGAAACAAACTACTGGCACAAACGCTTCCCCTTCCACGTCGACAGGGAGTGAAGGAGCTGGAGCATCTGTAGCCCCGTTCGCACTGGCTTTTGGGCGCGGCTTCAGTAACGCCAATTCCCCGCCTCCCTCTCAGTGTGAAACTCTCGGAGGTGGCGAGGGATGAAATTTCGCTGAACCGAACCAGTGTGAACGGATAAGCCGGCGGCGCGGAGCGAGGGCGTGTCGGTCGATGGTCAGTTAACTGCACAGGTCCTTCACTCAAATTAAATTAATACATAAGTAACGTAGTAACTGTAACTGTCTTTGGCAACTTATATGAGGCAAAAAATACCGCAGATAGACGTGGAGAAGCGTCCGTCCTCCCGCCCGTCCTACCGACTCTTCCTCACATTTCTGCAGATGCATGCAGCTGAAGAAAAATCCTGAATGACTCCTACCCTCTCTGAGTGTTTTCTAGTTCACATAACAACCCCGGTCCTCTTGTGTTGTATAACAGAGCTGCTCTGTTTCCATGCAGCGCTGTTGCTTTAACTCCAGGTCAGCGCCCTAAAATTGGCAACAGGCCTGTTTGTAGTGGCAGAGTCAGTCTGTTTCAGAAGGAATTCACTTTTGAAAGCAAGACCAAAAACTGCACAGTTTGTTTTCAGCGGAGCTGCTCCTCAACGTCAGCTCCACTGCCATCATTTGCTTGGCTGTATACAGTGTTTTATGCACGTACGTGTGAAGGCTCAGGAGTGTGTGCCGAGGCCAGCGTGTGTGTGTGTGTGTGTGTGTGTGTGGGCCAGCAGGTTATTGTAGAAGCTCGTCTTTATTCAGTTTTCCTGATTACAGATGGGAGGCTTTGATCCTTGCGAGGCCTTTCATTGTCTCTGGCCTCCTTCTTGAAGCCTTTTATTAAGACGAGCCCACATCACCCGGGCCTGATCTACCCTCCTCTCCTCGCTCTCACACAGAGAAAACACATTCATCTGCATGTTTCACATGTCACTGTGGTCTGCATATGTAATCAGCACTTAAACCACCCAAACACACAGACAGACACAACAGCTCCTGTCTCCTGTGCGCAGTTACCGTCTGAATGCGCGTCAATATCAGATCTCTGGCCTCTACACCTGATCTGAGTCACCTGCCTGTATGTAGGTCAGCGTTTATTTTATTTCACTCGCTCGGAAATCTGTCTGAGGGGAGATTGATGGTAAACCTGCCCTGTGAGAGGCGCCTCAATGTATCAGCAACAGTGTTTTGTCTAATGTCTCTGATTATTGGATGTTTTATGGCAATGAGAGTGCAACAGAGGTTTCATGAAGTGGATGTTTATGATTCATGCACGCAAAATCTCTACGTGTCGGAGTATTTATTCATTTAAATCAAAGCCCGAAGCCCCTTTTCAGCAGATCGTAATTACTGTTGGCCATACACGTCAGCTTCCACGAGACCTTTTTCGTCCGTGGCCGGGGAAATATTTAGATCTTTAACTTCAAATGGAAACTTTAACAGTGTTTCCGAGTGGTGTTATTGCTGGCGCCGCCGTTGCGAAAACAACTGGATATCATTTCCATTTTTGCAACTACCAGCAACAGAGGACAAAATGTGAGTTTAACCATGCATTTAGACACGAAAGCAGATAAAATGGTGCCAGGATGCCAGTCTGGCTGCTTCGCCAGTAAGCCTTCATTTTCCTGGGATATTTCGTGCCCCGGTAGCAGGCGAACAGCAGAGTGAAAGAAAAGGTTTGCGGCGACCAATTTAAAGTTGATGGTGTAATTATTCTATAGCCATTTGACTGTGTAATCAACATAACACTACTTTTAGTGCTCATCTCTGAGCTGAGTTTAGCCTGATGTCGAGTTTGTGTAGAGTCCTTAAATTATCCATTAAAGGGAAACTCCACCAATTTCACACATTGCAGCGTGTTCACAGGTCTCGGGGAGTTCTACTGCATATGTGAAAAAAAGTAGTAAAAAGCCTTTTGTGGCTCCAGAGGAAGCTGCATCTAATCTGATAAACTGCCTTCATTGCACTCCTACAACACTGGTGGACTCATTATGGATGGAAATGATGATGAAAAACAAAACAGCAGGAACACCACTTTTTTTATTCCAATATTAGATTAAATGCATTTTCCTCTGGAGCCACAAAGGGCTTTACTTTTTCACACATGCAGTTGTACTCCCCAAGACCTGTAGACACATTTTCATGCGTACAGTTGGTGGAGTGGCCCTTTATTTGCTTTCAGAGGGACCTAAAGCATTAAAGTGCAGACAAGTCTTAAACAGATTCGGTACAATTAATTCTTAATATCCTCTCTTACATAATCCCCAGGGGGCTTTTAGTAAACACTGTATTAATTTGTATTGGAGGAGTGAGAGTATTAGATTACACAGCTTTATTAATCCCCAGTGGGGAAATTTGCCAAATCAAATACAGGAAACAAACAATATAGAGATGTGCAGTATAAAACCAGTAAATAAATATAGAGAGCCACCTGGGACATGACTAGCAGAACGGCGGTGCGGATCCAGACCACATCTAAAAGTGAACAAAAGAGTCGTCACTGAATGAGCTTCTGCGTCTGTTAAAAACACCGAGTAGGTAGAATAGATGGCCTTCGAAATAAAGAACCGCATTCAGTTCTTGCTCTCTTTTCAACACTGGCCTCACGTGAGTCTGTGGTAAGGTCAACCACTGAGCAGCCTGTCTGACCATTCTATTGATCCTGTTTTTTTTTTTTTTTATTACCTGCCGTGAAGCTGCTAAAAAAAGAGCTGAATGGGGCTCGACTCACCTGTGTCCCCGGTTTGTGTGCGGCGACAATCTCTTTGATGAGGCGCAGCTCTGATGGCGTGACTCCGCCCACCAGGAAGAGGAAGAGCACAGGGTTGTCGCTGGGGTGCGGACGACTCACCTGCAGTTAAGACGGGACATTGTGATTGGTCGGCGTATTTCAAGGCAATCTGAGGCGTTGATTGTGCTGTTCTTATCACAGAGCAGTCAGTGGTAAACAACCCACTTTGTCCACGCTTAATCATTCCCTCTGCATATTACTAACTGTGTCTATCTGTGTGCCGGCGCTGAGTCACTGCCCAGCTGGACACCTGGGATATTGTGCTGATACTGATGAGGGTGGACTCTGCCAGGACGGCCACCGCTCCTCCAAACAATGAGCGATGTCTTCGCACCCTGACACGTGGACATGAAAGCAGGTGCGCAGACATACGCTATCTTATCACACATGAGCGCACACAAACAACCCATCACCTGTGTCTGAGAGCTCTCACAGACTGAGACATGCTGGATGCGCCAAAACCACGATAAACTGTCACTTGGAGATGAATTTTAACAGCAAGTCTGCCGTTTCCGCTGAGCGTGATTGGCTGCCTGGGGAATAATAAGTGTTGGTTGGCGAGCTTCGGTCAGGGCACATCTGCCGCCTGTGAATGCTAACCGACAAATCAGAGCTGCAGGGGGCGGACCCGAGGTGAGAGTGGCTGTACACGTGAAGCACCAGCAGGCATGGGTGGAGCGTGTCAAGGATGATTCAACATGTGTTTTGCAAAGAAATACGAGAGCAAATGTCTTCTAGTGTATACCGCTCATGTTTTATGCTTGGAGGCGGGTGCCTGATTCATCGCAGGCACGCCAGCTCCATGTGCAAGTAGACCCCGGCACGCAATTATGCACGATCGGCAGACAAAGAGGAGCTGGGAGTGTCTGAGCCATGTGTACAGCCACTGGACCGACAGGGGGGACGGGGCTCATGAAAATGTGAGGAGGTGAGGTGTGAAATGTGCCTGTGTGTGTGTGAGGGAAAGAAAATACTATTCCACGTCCTGACATTAAAATACAACCAGGCTGTCTTAGAGACGCCGCTCACTCAATTTTCATTGATTCAAATTATTTCAAATATCAAGTCAGTGAGCTGCCTTTGTCTTAGGCGAGACATCCGATATACAAGGGTGTGGATTTTCTCACAGACTTTAAACACCTTAGAGAAGTTCATGAGGCAAAAAAAAAAGCCTGCTGCACCTGTGGGCAACCAACTATGAAATGTAATTTAAGTGATTTAATTACTAAAAGGGTGCGACTTCGTGCCTTGCACTGAAAAGTTGAGAGTGTTTTAACGTGATAGCGACAAAATATCAGTAAAATAAATCTGACCAAAAAAATCCCTCAGTCAAATTCCTCTTTAATGTTATTTATCGTCTGTTTTGTCTGTTTTTTGACGAATGGATTACACTCAAAATGCAAATGTAGGGAGGTGGAGAGAGAGAGAGTCTGTAACCTTGTACAAAATCGTACAAATAAGAACAATTACACTTAAATAATTGTTCATTATTAAAGAGGCTCTGTGGAACTTCTGTGTTGTGCTGGAAGCCGGTCATTAGTTTTTGTTTGGGGACTCTCATTTGTCACGTCACGTTAATACGAATGATTGTGATATGAAGTGATTAATGCATGTGGCGCTACAAATTGTTACATGGAGCACGTTTAGGGCGGGTGGCATCCAGCGTTAAAGTGCATGACCGCCACCGTACCATAAGACAACCAGAAGAACCCGCCTTGTGTTTGTCTTCTTATGCGCATCAGTCAATTTGCTGTTCCGGATTTTTGAACTTTTGGATATAAAATGTCATCACTTCATCATTCTATCCTTGCTCGAGACGACAGAGCAGTGCGCCACACTTGTTGCAAATGTGAGAAACTATGGAATTAGATTTGTGCCAAAAGAAACAAACAAAACTTCTTGAATGTCAAACAAAAATAGGAATTTGAGAGAATATAATACTAATCTAAAAAATAAAACTTAGAACTTGCAATCAAATCAAATCAAATAATTTGTCAAATAGTGTAAAGTATTGGTCTTTTAGTCTTCTAATAATTTTTTTTTTTTTTTTAGGTACTGAGCTGTGTCAGTCAAAAACTAATTAGCCAATGGGGACGCTCTGCTGAAGAGGTTTGTGCCAAAATCGCAAACAAAAAGTCAGGGAGCGCAAACGAGACAGAGCTGCAGAGAGACAGGCAGAGGGAACCGTAAACAAAATAATGCATTATTAGAAGAGTAAAAGACCAATACTTGAGACGATTGCAAGTTCTAAGTTTTATTTTTGAAATTAGCTTTATGTTCTCTCAAAATTCCTATTTTTGTTTGACATTTAAGAAATTTTGTTTGTTTCTTTTGGCACAAATCTAATTCCGTAAGAAACTTGCTTTCATGAGAAAGTCACTGGAGAGAAAATGCTGGATCAATAGTCCTTGTAAAAAAATTGCAAATTGTGCACCATAAATATGAGATATCCTGTGTCTCCTGCAGCAAGAAAAACGTATGAAGGTGCAGGAACCAGATCTCTTACCCAACTGGAACTCCGTCTAAAGAAAGACTAAATGTGGGACGTCAGACAGTTAAAGATGACAGTTTAAACACCAGCCTCTCACTTTGTCATAATCCAGACTACAGGGTCCTCCGGTGTGTTCAACACAGTAGGCTCTGTGGTTATAAATAGAACTTTTATTGGGTTGTTTAACTGCATAAAGGGTGTGCACCGTGCTCCTATGGAACACTCCGAGTTCAGGTTTATAGGTTTAGTCTGTCTGAGTCTGTGGTTCGTGGGCCAAGTCTCTTAATTTGTGTAAAACCAGGCCACGGTTACACAACCAGTCTAATTCCCCCCTCCCCCCGGGTAATCATCAGTTTAAGCAGGCCCAGATGTGGGATAATCAGAGCGTGGATAGTGATCTGGTCTGTGGTGGATATACATTACCCGAAAGCCTCAAACTACATGACTGTTGGGGAAAAAACATTTGGATGAAATATTAAGGTCACGCAAAAATTCATGTCTTTGTGTCTCTCTATGACGCCTGCTCTCCAAATCCAACTGAACTTTTCAAAAAAATTTTGGATTAAAAGGGATTAATAATGAGTGAATCAACTAAACAAATTAAACTGAACTGACTCTCGGGCCTGCTGAAGGAATGTTAATCCAACTGAAAGACTTTTGGATTTGATGCTGCAACCCCAACATGTCAAAGGTTTAGATAATCGGCACTGAAGTGTGCTTGTCTAACTACTGGTTTGCCTTTGGTAACCTTTTCAGGCTTATTTAGATAAACTAATGGTCTATACGTTTGGTAGTGAGGTGTGCTTGCGCTAACTGAGCCCAGAGCACATCTGTTTGTTCCGTTTTCACAGTAATGCCATTTTTTGAGCAAGCAACTGGTTGTGGGAAAACGTTTCTCCTTTTTTTTAAACACTTCTTTTACTCTGTATCCTACACATCTCAGCCGGTCTGCACCAAACTTGGTACGTGTCATATCTGGATCACCCAAAGTGCACCCATTTGCTCATTGTTTGGTTACCAATGTTATAGAGGCCTGGCCTGAAAACAAGCTACAAACAAGCTCCTTATAGATGCAATGCAACATCGATTTTTAATTTCGTGACTTTTTTTCTTGATGTAGTTTGCGTTCTGAAACGTGCTGTCACAACTTCGTAGTTACCGTTTTCCTTTTGCAAGTCTTTGCAAGCATGTGTTAGGGAGCCACCTCTATCCATCTTTTTCAAAAGTCTGCGCATCTGTTAGATCACTGATCACTTGCCGTAGTTGCTTGTGAAGTTCAGAGGTGTTGGCGTTTTTCCAAGCAGATACACTGGGACACATATAGATTTGAATACCGACTCGGAACTACTGTGTGGACTTCTGACTCACATCGGATTGCTGCATAACCTGTATTTTTGTATCTTTGTAGGTAATTTATTAGGGCGATCTGGAGCACATGCGGTGCCCAAGTTACACAAGTCCTGGCTGCAGTCTAACCACCTGCTCTTCTCTACCAACAGACCTGGCCAGTTATACAACACGGTAATGGTGAACCAGCTAACGGCTCAGAATTGTGAGGAATTTAGCAGGTGTGGGCAAAGACAGGAGAGACGGAGCGATCGGCAGACACAGAAAGTCCAGCACAGGTGCAAGCACACCTAAAATTCTTTGAGACTCTTTCCTTGTTAGACCTTCTGCTGAGCTGAAGAACTGATCTGTTCGGGGGTTAGCTGGGAGTTGCAGATGAGGAAAAGCTCTCGGCCACGACTGCAGGGTTCAATTTCCAGCTGCCGTGACTCTTGGCTTGATGCCCAATTGAAGTGATCGAAGGTGGAAAGATGGTGGTAGATCAAAGAGGGGTGGAGCGCTACATCGTTCCACAGCAGTGAAGCAAACTGTGCTTTGTAAAGTGGCAGCTGGTGACTCCATGTGGAGACACGTTGCCGTTTGACCTATAAAATGTGATCTTTGCACAAATGGCTGGCCGCATTGTGCTTTTTTCTTTCAGCTCCTGACCGGAGAATCAGAAATTACAGCACGCGACAATTTTCGCAGTTACTGAATGTGTGTAATGATGATTAAAAAAGACAGACTGAATGTTCAGGCCTTTGATCTGTTGGTCATATCACTGTAAGTAGAGCTGTGAATCAAAAGAGCGGCGGAGCGTTAAAAGCGGTGGGTAAACACGAGCTACATAGCGCTGCTTTTGATGCCTTAATTGGCCTGCTCGGGTAAACAGTGTATATGTGTGGACATGAGAAGCTTACTCAGCAAATTATTAAATCAGGTCAAGCTCGAGCAATGGAAGAAGGCACTTTATTGTCTGCAGCAGGTAGGCTTAAGAGGATGTGATGGAGCTGACCCCGTTACATACAAACGCGTTAGTGTGTGTGCGTGCGCGCGATGGTGAGCGATGTCTGACCTTCATGAACATGCTGAAGCCAGTTTTGAGCAGGTCTGTGAGGCCTCCGGACATGTGCTCGATGTCGGGGCATTCGAGTCTGTCAGGGTGGAAGACCTCCTCCAGGATCTGCCGCAGGAAAGGACGATAGGTCGCCTGCAAAACACACCAAATGACACACTTGAACAAGATAGTTTATACCCAAACACAGCAGCAGTGACAGCACTGCTTTATTTTCATATATATGAGTCAACTGTGACCGAGTATAAATATTCAGTATATGAATATGTGCGTATAAATGTGAGCTGTTATTGTCTGTGTTCAGTGCTCTGAAGTGTTCGCCTTTTAGCCTCTGCGTGTTGTGCAAATGGACGTGGGTGCAGGAGACAGTCGAGTTAAAAACAGCTCAGGTCGAGTAAACAAGCGGCTAGCTTATGAGTCACGTCAGGAAGAGGGGCTGAAACGCTGCTGCAGTTAGGATGAAAACGCTGTCTCCACTGTTGGACACGGCTAAAAATAGAACTTTGGTCTAAAATGAGCGATTGTTGAAGGAGAAAAATCGTCTGGCACTATGAAAATATCTTTCTGTCAGCGGTAAAATAAGATATTCTATACTATAAATATTTAGACGACCACGGATATCATTTCTGGGAAAAGATGCTACTTCTAAACTTTAAGCCCCCAGACTGAAATATCTCATTATGACACAATGTACCCTACTGACTTTTCCAAAAGCGCCACCATGAGAGTCACATTTTATGAAATGTCTCATAAACTACTGAATGTGTGAGTTTGAAAATGGCTGTAGTCTGACCTTTGAATACTGAGTACACACACTTAACAATGCAGTAATGACTACTGTGTCTTGGGTCAGAACGTAAACATGTCAGAGGGCGTTGCAGCAAGATGGTCTCCAGTTTATCTGTTTTTATTTAGCGAGTTAGAAATAAATGCTGCGCACCTCCTTTGTGTATAGTGTTGAACGAGTGAATTAAATAATGTATAAAGTTTACCATGTGCCTGATCTTGTAGACGTTTTGTGCTGATTAGCAACTGTTAGCATGCTGACATGCTAAACCGAGATGGCGACTATGGTAAACATGCCTGCTAAATGTCACCGTGTTAGCATTCAAGTTTCAACACCACACCTGTGTTTGCAGAGTATTGGATCAGGATTGGCTTCCAAACTGCTTGTGATGTCACAAATCATACTCGATTTTATTCACTTTATTTACACTTTCAGCAGGCGAACGTAAAACAGGCTTCACGTGTCAAACTCTGCACAGACATTCGACACAGACAAAGCTCGAACATTCAACTGTAGGAACAGAAGATAAAGCACATTTGCAATCAGATGAGGACTTTAAGTACCTATTAAAGAGCTGCTAGCAAGGCTACAGACTTGTGTTTTCCTAGCAACAGAGGACAACAGGTACGACCATGTTGACGCCTGAGAGGAACGCGCTTGAATTCTGAAGGTCAGCAGCTTATTTTTCATCAAGCACTGAGCTTAATCAAATGAACTGTTTGTGTTCGTGCTGATGACAACCAGCAACAGTTCCTACAAAAATAAACATATTGACACCACCAGAATGAGACCTCACTGGCCCACTGTTACACAGTTATAAGCCTTCAAGAGCACAATATATCATCAATTTTTCAGGTCGTTTGATGTATCGACAGTGTTTTTCAATAAAATATTGATTTCCATGAAGGAGCAGCACTGCAGAACCTCAACTCAAGCTTCATAAAATACCTCCTAATACTCTTGAAAGGCTAACCATGAAAAAAAAAAAGAAAAACTCTTTAAAAGTATCAGGGACGCAGCTTTTTTTCTGCCCGGCTACCCAGAACAGAATGTACCATTTATAGACCTCAAAGCTAGCGGATCAGGAATTCAAGACAGACTTTTTTTTTTTTTTTTTTCATGGGAGTGAGGTTTGCTGTCTCCGAGAACAATAAAGACCCAGATAAGATTTGGCACAGCTTTATTTGAGTGCTAATAGACTCAAAATAGAAACCGGCTGTATGTCTTCCAGTCTCTGGATAACTTCCCTCATTTTACAAGACGCAAGTGACACATCGAGGCTGCGCGCCAAAATGTGAGCGAGGTAGGGAGCATAACTTTTCCGTCGGATGTTTTCAAAGGAACGTCTGAACGCTCATCAGAATACTCCGTCCACCAAACTGTTGATTCAAGCATAAGCACACACACCTACACTCATCACATGTCCAAATACTGATGCATCCAGGTGTTTTCTGCCTACTGCATCAGTATGTCTCACTCTCAACTGACGTCTCACAGCCTCCCACTCCTCCACCGCCTGAAGAGCGGCCAAATTAGGGCTGGGGAAATCCTGCTGTCCATGTTGTATAAAAACATGAATTATATAAACTAATATTTACCTCTACCAACATGACTTTGCAGCACGGGTCAGCCTGCACCAAGTAAGCTGGGTCGTAAACACATTAATGATTCACCTTCCGACTAAATATCACGCCTGTGCGCGCACATACACAACCAGCAGCGACGCGGGTATAAACAATCTGACCCGCAGTCGCGCACGATCCATTTTCATCTGCCATCCGAAAAAGCTAAAAGCAATCCCATTAAATCACCGGCGCAAACACCCACACGATGAAAAACAATATTAGAATTAGTCATATGATAATGCCAGTGGTTAAATATTCATCTCTATACACAGACACACACACACGCAGCCTCACATGTGAGTATCAGCTTCCCGGCAGGTTTTCAGGAATTAATTAATGTTCCAAAACAACACGGCGACAGCATCAAAATCATACAAGGAGCCCAGAACACAACAGACTGGAATGTCCTTGGAGGGAAAAAAGGAGTTGTCAAACTGATGAAGTTGTAGTATGCATCTCATTTAAATCCCTCAGAAACATAGAGCTAAATTCTAATCAGCACGTGCACCGAACTCTTTCTTCACAAACACAAGATGTGCTCTTTCTCGAAAAGGGTACATCGTGTTCTTCTCTGAAGCTAATTTGTTTGTGTACCGTACGAACACCGAAGTACAATGAAATGAGCTTTAAATATGGTCAAACACTGTCAAAACATTTATCAATACTGTTGTTTTTTTTATTGGATTTTCATCTGCAATTTCACATGAAAAACTATGTTAAAGAAATCTACAAACAGATCTATGTAACAACAAGATCCTTGTTATAAATGTTATTACAGTATTGACCTCAAATTTAACATTTTCAATTAAAAAAAACAACTTCTTTTTTATACGTGTTTTCTTCATGTTATTCTATATCTGGCAGCTCAATTTACAATCTATTTTTATATTTCAATCCATTAAATATATTTGCATTCAATAAATATGTCTACAGTCATGGGGGTGTAATCTCGACCATGTGCCACTATCTCTCCGAGTAGATGAATAAATTTTTGTTACGCTGGCTTGTAACTCTCCCCTCGTATCGTTCCATCACAATTCAAAAGATCTTAATAACAGTTCATATGCGCCGCACATCAACACTGCCGTCGTTCGTGTATCTGTGAGCTTTATGTTCCCGTCTCAGAAGGTCAATAGACAGCATCGGACTTCAGCTGTGAAAGGCTCCGTCACTCTGATATTCATTGATGTGTTTTTTTTCCAGGAAATTCTACAGTGTTACTCACAGCATGACATGTACTCAGGAAATGTTCAATTTTCATGCAGCTGTACAGTGAGGGAGTATACATGTGTGACAGTAAGGGTATGGGGAAGGCTACTTGTGTATCCGGGGGGGACCGGGGGCTCTGCATTTCAAGGATCTCTTCAAAGAGAGGACATCATGACCGTCAGGTATTGACTTCTTTGGTGGAGAGGATGCCTGCTGAGAGAAGCTGTCGAAATTACTGATGATTCTCAGGAACATCCAGTAGCTGGAAGATATCACGCTGTTCCCCTTTTTAAGTCATTTCCATAATGCAGCAGGAGCAAGGACAGACAGTTCTGTCCTAACATAATTACACCGCTGCTCACCGGGCATAGGCAGACGCTTTTCACTAACAAAGATACTGACACCTTCTGACAAAGGTCATATTTTACTTTGTCAGCATGGAGTTATGACATTCAGCATTAAAGGTTGTCGATGGTTAGAGAGATACATCGCACAGATCAGAGCATCCTGAGAGAGGAAACAACTTGTTCATCATCATCATACATTCAAGGTAACATGGGCAGGGCGGGGCACTTATATGTATTTGGATGCAGTTAAAAAAAATGTTGTCAGTATGTCACGTCATGTCATTGTCCGTAACCACTTTATCCCTTTTATGGGGTAGCTGATGCACCATGCAAGGTGCCAACTGCACATCAGGAGCAATTTGGGGTTCAGTATCTTGCTCAAGGGCACTTCGACATGCAGCTCAGCCCAGACCGGAGCCGGGATTTGAACCAGCGACCTTCCGATCACCCACCTGCTCCACCCGCTGAGCTACAGTCGCCCAATAAATCTTAGAGTGATGCAACTTGATGACTTTCCATTCCTTTTGGATAACCTCAAGAAGGGTTATCTACAATACGAAGAGGCTTTGCAGCTCACAGCTTTATGATTGGGTCAGTGAGTTATGTTCGTATGAATTTGAAAAAATAAAAGCCTCAATCAGCACAGTTTAAAGAGGTTCACGAGACATGATAAGAGATCAGCATAGCAGCACATATATGTTTTTTTTTTTTTCAAGCTCAGCTGAACATCTAGTCCCATGAATACTTCTTTGATTGTCACGTCCATGCATTAGGCTCAGAAAGTAATCATCACCCTGAAGGGACAAAAAAAAAAAAAGAAGAGTGATTTGAACCTTCATCGACTAACCTTTCTACCTGCTGACATAATTCTCTGAACGAGCTACCCAATCACAGCGAAGGACAGTGACAATGGAGCCGCAGTGTTAAAGAAACGGTAAGGGCCTTTCATGAGGACAAAGCTTGCAGATGCACACACAAAGAGGACCTTCCGAGTTACATAAGCTGCAAGATGCAGACAGTTTATGAAGAGGCTTTCACAACGACCGGTGTGACGCAAGCTGGAGAAGCACTAAAGCCTCGAAGGCCAAAAGGTCCCCTCTGCTCCATCTAGACCTGTGTATCTGCCGCGGCAAGAGTGCAAATACAGGCAAACAAAACATGCGAGACCCCGGCTGAGTGCGATGAGCAACGTTAACTCGATGTTCTGCCTTTCTTAGGTGTGCTCGGGAATGTGTGTGACGGATAGACAAAGCACTATTACAAGCCATCCTGTAACACAAAGTGTGTGCGTGTTTAGATGTGTGTGTGGACCTGGTGAACTCCGTCACTGGCGGTGTAGACGGAGCGCAGCTGCTTCAGGTGGTCTCTGGTGTGACTCAAACCTCGGAGGGTGTCGAACATCTCCTCCACGGCAGCGTGGGCTCGCTCTGCGGTCAGCTCCTCTGGGTTTGCGCAACCTAAGGCACAAAAAGGACACACACACACACACAAGGTGAAGAATCATGCAAACACAAGGGTTTCGGATCAGGGTCAAAAAGCCAGGTTCCTTTAAAAAACGCTAAACATGCATAAAAACATTTGCGGGAAAAAAAAAAAACGGCTCTAAGATGCAACATGTTGCTTTTTGGGGGTAATTTTCCCAGCTGGGTGTACACTGAAACCAATTATCAAGGTAACACATGGCAACGAGCGGACAAGAGCTCCTTTATGCAAGCAGAAAAACGCTGCCGTCTAATCAAAAGCTAATGTTCCCTCCTTTCTTAAGAAGTGCGTGGGGAAGCACAGACCTGCTGTTAAAAATACCCAAAGCGACAGAGCATTAGGTAAAACCAGTGACACAGAGAGGCCGAGGCAGACAAGACAGTGGTGGGGTGGTTGCAAGGAAAAAAGAATCTGAAAGTGAAGTAAACAGGATGAGAAAAGAGATCATGGAGGACCGAGAGAGGGTGGGAGCCAAGTTTACAGCCGCTGTTGGCAACGTGGGTCGACTGGCACCTGCACTTCCCCCTGGCGCTGCTCAGGAATGTGGCTGCCTCATGTTTACAAGACGGTCAGCTGCGTTATAAAAGATATAAAAGCACACCTGAAAGCTGCATCAGCACAGAGAGGCTCAGAACAACTGACAGAGAAACTGATGACTCTCAGTGCTGCAGTTAAGCTAATTTACTTAACATGTGTGTTTTTTTTTTTTTTTTTGCCACAGAAATGTAGAAAATCTTCTCGGCTAATCTCAAAAGAATCATTCCACCATTTCATCCTATGACAGAATTTTGATCAGGCGGTGTTGTATGAAAAGATCAAATCACGTAAAGTGCAAACCAGCCTAGAATTGTACCAAATTTTATATCAATCCATCCCGTACTTGTCGAGGCATTGTATTAAAAGTCAAGCTAATCTTGGCGCTAAAGGACAAGCGAGGGATTGATTCATCCTCTGGACACCATGAAAATCTTAAAAAAAAAAAAAGATGTTACAATGACAATCCATCTAATAGCTGTTGAGATATTTTAGTCCGAACCAAATCAGTTGACCCTATGGTAGATAAAACACGAAGTGGCATTTAGGGTGCCCTTTCCAGTGAACAAATCATGCCGACACGCCCTCTAATCACGACTTTCTGCGTGCTGGTGCTCAGCCTCCCGACCCATGCCCTTTTTTTTTTACACCCTTGCCCCTCAAACATCCTGAGTCCACCACTGTACGACACTGTACTACCAAACTGGGACTCCCTCATTGCACAATTAAGACAGAAAATAGTGCCGCAAACGGGTTAATCTATTCCGTGCTTTCATCCTAAACAAGATGGGATGGGTGCGCGCTGCCACGCAGGAGGCTCGGCAGATCCATCAGGAGCAAATTTGGGTTCAGCGTCTTGCCCGAGGACACTTCGACAAGTGGACGGGGGGGGAGGTGGGATTGAACCTGTGATCAGCGACTGACCTGCTCTACATCACGAGCCACAGCCAACACAGCAAAACGCAGCTAGAACCACCGGGCCTTCCAGCTTTGATTAGACTAATTAGGCTCGACTCAGAAGGTTATGCATGGTTTCCGCCACCGCAGGGTCAGCATCAAACCCCCGGAAAACTCAACTAAAGCTCTCGCTCGGAGATTATATAACGACGTATGAGCTCACATGTTTGCAGCCCTAGCCCTTGTTTGGGAAATGAAAGCGAAGATAGATACATGTATGTGAGTGATATACGAGTGCGGTTAAAATCTAACATTGAGAGAACATGTGGTAAAAATCTCCCTTTCATGTACACTGAAACGTTGACTTTGCCTTTAACGCAGGTTAGATTAATGGGATGTAAGAAAAGCTATGTCACCCCAACCCCTCCCCTCCCATTCTCGCTGTAAAGACGAGATATAACCTTCACACTGGCATTCGCTTCATTTTGTTTGGCACATCCTATATGTTGAGGAATACATCAATGTCGGCACAGTTAGATAGCACACGGCGCACAGCTCGACTTTGTCAGGCTTTAATCTCTGTTATTTGTTCCTTTTTCCCCCCCTTTTCCTTCCCATGTACATGATATCAAATTTAGCATGGCGGGTCTTTGTTTTGAGTTGCTGTCTTGAGGAATGTAAGGCGTCTGGCCCTTTGGTTGGCTCTCCTGCACTGCCCCTGGCTGAGAGCTAAACCGTTAGGAGAAAACAGCAGGGCTATTTGACGGAGTTGGGCGTGAAGACTCAGCCAGATGAGGGTCTTATCTTTCCAGACGCCCGCAGAGGAGAAAGGCAAAACAAACGTGTCTGATGTTTGTCTCTGAGCAGGTCTTAACGTCAAAAATGCAAGAAAACGGTAAGCGGAGCGTGCGAATATGCTCTAAACTCAGCTAGATGACTCTGACCCACTCCGGAGATTGTGAGCAGAGGGAACGGGAGCAGGCCGGATATATTATAACCGCTCGGAAGGAGGAGGTGTGTAAATCTGTACGAGTGCTTGCGTGTCTGCCGTGAGAGAGCTGGTTGACTTGCTGCCAAAGCATACAGTGCAGGCCCACGGCTAGACTGCTGGATGCAGGGCCTCCTGCCCTCCTCTGAGGCAATCTGTGGTTTAGATGTTGATCGTGGCGCTGCAGATCCCCGAGCAGGGGCAGGACCAGGTGTGGATCCGGGAACATCCAGCCTGGCCGTGAGGATGAACACCTGCATCTTCGTTTATCTCGGGCAATGCTGCTGTGCCACCGACCGTAACAACACCGCACCGGATCCACAACACCGCGCCCATGTCTGATGTCTCTCACGCAAATGTGTGAGCTGATTTCCAGGAAATGCTTTTTGAAATAATCACCTGGAAGATCGAGCATCATTCCTTATTTATATATGATTAGACCCTTTGTAAAACCTACGGGAAATGATGAGTAAATACATGTCATTAGAGTCCAAATGCCATCCCTGTCTATACGCATTTACTTCCCGAAAACAACTGAGTTTGCCAGCCAACAGCTTGTCTCGAAAATTGCATAGTCATTTCTGAGACTGACTCATCGCTGCGCTGCTAAGAGAGACGGATTAGTGAGAGTGAGAAAGCAGAGAGAAAATGTAGTTTAGGGTTGTTACGGTGAGCAATAAGAGGCAGGAAGTGCTTGATTGAAGCCTTCTTTAATTAGATTTAACAGAGCCGGAGGTGAGCAGTTGTTACTAAGAGGGGTGTGAGTGCAACCTGTGACGCTCAGAAGGTGGAAGCTACCAACCAGAATGCCCAGAGGAATGTATCGCTAATGAACGGCGCTGCATGGGGATTAAATCAAATAACAAAATGAAGAACTGCAGAGAGAGAGAGAGAGAGAGAGAGAGGTAACGCAATCAAAGAAGAGTCATCCAATTTAAAACCTGTGACAGTAAAAACTTACATGTTCACCCTTTAAGCGATGTTACAAAAACAAGGTCGATCTTGCCCCTGGTCTCACTTTTGTATAGATTATGGCTAGTCAGGTGAGCCTTCGATCAAAACACAGCAAAGGGTTGGTATGTGTATTAAGTGTAAATGTTGTTTGTTGTTTGTTGATTTCAGCTCAGCATTTAACTCAATCTCACCCATGAAGCCCATTGAAAAAAACTAAACACCCTCTGCAGACGGATATTGGACTTCCTCACAAACAGACCCCAGACAGTTTGGATTGAGCAGTTACACCTCCCCTACTTTAGTGCTCAACACGTGGCTTGTGCACAGCCCAGAACATCATCTGAGCATCAGTGAGCGGTCTGCGCAGAGCCCGACAGATACTAAACACCCACCCCCTACCAAAGCCTGTTCGCCTTGATGCTGTCTGACAAGCGATACATAAGTATCTGCTGACATACCACCAGATAAATTTGTATTATCTGTTTTTCTTTTTTTTGTGATTGTGGCCACAAGTGTTTGTTATTGGAAACAAATTCCAAGAAATGATCCACAAACCGAACCAAGAATGCGCTACTCCGCCTCTCAATACTTTCCCTCTGTAGACCCTCAGCACAAAGCCCACTCGTTGCAAGTCATTAAAATTAATCCAAACTTTACTCTCAAAAAACAAAAAAAACTCTTGAAACAGCTGGGCAATGTAGGTTTTAGCAAATGTTACTCAAGCGGGTGTAAATGGTGTATTTGGTTCGGAACTATTTTCAGCCGTGGATGAATAAACACTAAGCCTGTGCCGAGTATTTACGGCAGCAGGATGGTATGTGGGACCGACTCAAAGGCTATTGGTGAGAAAAGAAACATGTCCTCCTGTGCAGCGATGTGGCTGATTGAGGTGTTTTTAATAGTTTTTTGGACAAATATGGAACTCTGAACCTGTTTACCTGTTACCTAAAAAAATCGAATCCAAACGTGGAAGTTGCAAAGGCATTTGTGTCCATTAACAGCATCGCGCTGTTGTGCTTACAGGAAATGCGGCCTTAAATAACACAGGGAACATTAAATTAGAAAAAACACGGTCTGTTTCCTCAAGAACCCTTGAAAGACTGCAACAACTCACCATCTACTCCTGACACCACAATCAAAACTAATCGCTCTGTACTTATCAGCGGAATGTAGACAACGAGACTACTTATAAATATCCCGGCTTATTTTGAAACCTGATCAAAAATTCTATTCTGGTCTGAGAAAAGAATGAGAGTACGTGATTTTCAGAGGGAGAGCGAGGCAGAGACAGAGAGGGGATTTTCACAAGGAGTTTACATCAGACGAGGTGATCCTGTGTGGAATGCTAGGCAGGAAAATCTCTCCGCTACTGTATCTCAGGATGAAAGAAGAGACGCAGAGCTGGTGGGCTTGCAAAAACTACGAGCTCGTCCTGCCCACCTTCTCCTTACATGATGCTAGCCGTTACCGTGGCAACCATGTCATTTCTAGGTCAGGAGGAAGTCACTTCCATGTGGTGCTGTCATGAGACTGACACACGGAAAGTGCAGGCACAGGAAGAAATGTGCACTGATACGGTCTTACGAAGCTACAAAGCATTTAGCTGTCGCTATTCTCCTGAGCCTTGAGAACTAAACCACATTTACCACCAAGTGAATGGAAAAATAAAAAAAAAAAAAAAACAGTATATAAATACAACTACTTCTGCTAATATATTTAGCTCCTGTCCCTTTAAAGCCCTCCTTCCCTAAAACCCAGTCTGCTCTGATTGGTCAGCTCACACACGCCCGAGCCAGCACAACACACAACAACAGAGCAGCTGTGCCAAATCAATTCTTATGTGTCAAATTAGCCACTAGGCATAACTTTAGCAAATGACATGTGACGTAGTGTGACGTCATGAGGCAAGAGCATCAAAGGCGGGGACTACTGACGAGGCGTTTCAAGAGCAGCGTTTTCTGTGGGAGAGAGCAGCTTCTGTGTGGACTACATGCACATTAACCTCTATACAACACTGAACAAAAGGAAGAAAAACAAAAACATGACAGGTGCTTAAACAGCTCCTTGTCAAAGAATGCTTATAACACCCCTTCAACGTCTTTATTGGCCAAAAGAAGGTGATGAAGGCCAACTAGAGCTAAAGGGGACAATGCTAGACGCTCACTACAGGCAAATGGCAGCCAACAGTTAGCTGGCTGTGGCAGCGCCGCACAAGTTGGGTCCCACAGTTGTCTGAATTCCGGCATTAAGCCTTAATCCCCTCCAGAGTGGCCTGCTTGAGAGAAAACACAAGACCTGTTAATCTGGGCTGCTTTATACACTCTTTAGGAAGTGCATAACCATACCGATTTACACAAGGTCAAACACAGACCTCAGGGCCTCTAATACCGCTTTTAAAACAGAATCAGCACATATATACTATGTTTTTAAACACAGGTAAACCTGCTGAAAAGAGGCGATTGACTCATTAGAGCTCATGGTGGAAATAGTTAGCAGTAAGAATAAGCAATGCTCATAAGCAAACAAATGGATGGAGATGTATTTTCTCCTTACCTTCGATGAGGGTCATAGCAATGCACCAGAAAATGGGGTTAAACTGACTCGAGTGACATTTTTTGTCACCGCTAATTAGAGCAGATGCTGACGAATGTCCATGACTACTGCAGAGTGATTTCACCTCAGAATGGTGCTGAGTGGAGCTTTTCTGGGCTTTAACAGTCACTTTAAACCTCCTTCAGAGTGATATGACAGTTCACCGAGCCCCACAGGGGAGCACAGTGTGGCACCAAGTGTGGATGTGTTTTTCATTAGAGAATGAAGGGCACGCGCAGGCAACATACAGTAGCCACAGTATCCTAAGCTTTCCCTGCTGCAGGAGTATGTGTACTCACAGTGGATGTGATTAATCACATGCTGAGGTGGGTGCGGTCGCACCCGCGCCACTTACCGAGAAAACCTTTCATGGTTAGAGTGGACCACAGGCAGCATAGCTGTGGAGAACAGAGGGATCTGCATGTCAAACACTACCTCCTGAGTGCTTTCATGTCAGCTGGGTGGTTGTGTTAGTGGATGGGCATGTGGGCTGCAGAGTGGCCGGGCAACAAGGCCCTCAGATGTTGTCCCGTCTGACAAGCAGGCGCGAGGACATCAAACAGCAACCGTGTAGGACTCCCCCAGTGAGGGGGAAACACCTTGTCGCCGCCAAAGGGAATACTGCCTGGGGGCGGGTATGACATATGACTGACAAGAATGAGGGTAGATGTGTGATTTGCTATAGAAGGATCAGGGGGTCCCGCATGTGTATTTATATGTGTGTGTAAAATAGAAGGCGGGGACAGTTGCTTAAATCACAGGGTAATGATCCGCTCAATTAGAGAGTGGCAGCCTCTAATTTCCCCGTCTGACTTAAGGTCTTTTAAAGCAGATTACCACACACACACACACACACACGCACACACGCACACACAAC
>OMLP01025009.1:36288-46551 GCA_900302685.1 Spondyliosoma cantharus | reverse complement strand
GGTTTTTTTTTACCAGTAGGTATCTGCCTCTGCAACACTGTGAGGTGAAAGGGATTTCATTTGTGGCACTGAGAGCATAAACCAGCCCTTTCAGCACTATATGGACATCCTCCCATCCCATCAGACTGATTGTAGTTTAGTCTTCCTTTATTGAGGATGTGCTGGACCATGGGATCCTTGAGATGAGATGTTGCCCCCAGTCTCTCAATATTTTGTCCCAATTTCATTATTCATTGTATTTTCTTGTTATTCTTGACATTGTCTATTTGATGTTCATTTAGATTTTCTCATTGTTTATTCTCATGTTCCTCATTCTCATTCTCAGGCATTTTTTTGTACTATCTACACATGGCCGTGTGCAGTAGCGAGTTACATGCCGTCTGTTCACATGTTTGTATTTGAAAAAGCAAAATAAAAAGCACTTTACATTGTATATATCCAGCAGTAGCGCTGCCCCCTGATAGTCAATTAAAAGCCTTAGTTGAGCTTAGTTGAGTCAAGTTTTCATTAGCTCCCATGTTTTGAACCACACAGTGATGCTATACTGTGTTGAAACAAAACGTTCAGTCACATTCAGAATCATCACCTCTTTTGCTGTTAACATTATGGTTGTTGCATTGTTTCATAAATGTATAGATAAATATATATTGAGATAAGTAAATTCATATTGCTGGTCTGAACTAACGATGCAGAGTCCTATTCAACGACAGAAACATAGTCCCCATTACTCTGGATAATCGTTAGAGCATCCTGTCAATGTTTTTAATCTGAGAATATGTTCTTTCCTTTTCCTTTTAACGCCACACTTGACAAATAACTCAGCACCTGGGCAAATAAAACCAACACTATCTGAGAAGGTATATTGAGAATATTTGTTGCCTTTATGTCTTCATCATTGCAGATACTTATCCCAACCAAACATGTGGAGTCAAGCAGCACGAATGTCCTGAGCACATTTTGGTGCCACATGGATCAGCCGCCGCATTCTGTCAGAGCTGGTTGTTGTGGTTGGCCAAACTGCAGAGCGATGGACTAGATCTATTTTCAAAGGCGCTCACGCTGATCTCTGCTATTAAAGCAGACACTCACAGTGCTATTTCAGGAGCAGGCCTGGGGGCCACAATAACAGTCTTTTATTGTTGTGGATGAAGCTTGAAATTAAACAAGCCACTTTTGAGCTTCACTGAAACAATTTCAGCGAAGGAGGAGAGGCTGACTTAATGAGGTGGATTTGGGTGGATAATAATAGGAACGATATGAATTCAGAACACATACTGTACCAGCTGAACAATGAAATCATAGGCCTTTTTGACTCAGGAGGCATACGGAAGCACTTCAGAGAGGATCCTGCTTGGCTACGGTTTCAGCTTTCATTCCCCCAAAACCATGATTATTCTTTTGAATTTCACCCCATCAAAACTGCACTCAGACCTTGCGGCACCACGGCGATCTGCCGGGTCTGTGATTTGCATCTCAGGATTTATGGCGACACGTTTGAAGATCTCCAGATCAAATGCAATATTAGAACGCTGAACTATTTCTCCGGCTCAATAATAATTACATAAACATATACAATCTTGATGATATATTGAGAAATGATGAGAGACGCAAAGCAGAATATGGGGTTGGATTTTTTTTTTTGGGGGGGGGTTTGTGCATGACGCCAACCAAGAGGAGGGGTGGGAGGTCAAGGGCATTTTCAGCCACAGCTCTGCACACGTGAGTGCATGAAGGATGGCTTTATTTCCTGTTTATGCACTAAATGGATCCACTTTGGCCCCCGACCCCAACTGCTGCAAATGTGATTGTTTTGATAAAAAGCTAAATGGCCCCATTTATGATTGCCGCTGACGATTACTAATGGTGTTAGTCACTGAGTAGTACATAAACCATATTAATGTGTTCAGCCCATAATGGCAAAATATTTACCGGGTTTGCTGAATGGAGCGAGTCCCGCCACAGCCTAACAAGCAATATGTAACCGCTGGAGAGGGAGAGTGACTTATTGGACTTCCTCCTGTTTGTCTTTGCCTGTCCAGGTTTGTATTGGCAATGTGGTGACTGAGGAGAAACACAATCGGGCCCAGAGTGCAGCTCTGTGCCCTTCATTCATCCATCACATCAAGGGCTCTCTGAACACGGAGCTCCTACAGGCAACTAATGCCACCGAGCTCCAGCTCCGGGTGCTGCTCAGTGTAAAGGCTGCCTCGAGGCGCAGACCATAGAGGTCACAAAGCACTTCCTATACCTCACCCCTTATCGTGGAAACAACAGAGGGGCATCAAAGCGGTGTCAAATCAAGATAAAACTTTCTTATTAACTTCATAAACCCCCGGAGCAATTTTCTCCCTAATGTGTCCCACTGATTGCACAAAAGGCTCCGTTTCCCTCACACAGCTGTGACATTTCTTGCGTCCTCTGCAGAGGTGAGGAGTAGTTCAGCCAGAGATTTTCTGTTTTAAGAGCAAATCCCTCTTCATCTTTTTAAACAGAAAACCTTACAAAGGTATTTGACCAGAGATGTGTTGCCCAGCGGATCGACAGCAAGGCTCGCAGTGTGTCAGCAAAGTGATGGCAATTTAAGTTTGTTCAAACCACACATACGTTGTATCGTTACACTTCTTTATGTTACAACTTTATGTTTCTATAAGACTCCACTTTATATGTAATGTTATGACAGCGCTGTGCTTATGGTCTGGTTAGGTTCAGGCACCAGAAGTTCAAAAATGTTAATGTTAATGTTATTTCTGGGTTCCAGGACTCATCTTGCGGCAGTCTCTTGGTTTTTGTCGCTACAAACACTGCTGGATATCATCCCGAGGTCTCCTCAAAGATATCCAGTTGTTTCAGACTTGCAAGTGTTGAAATGCAGTCTCAAACTGCAGTCACCGACTTGGAAGCCTTCTCATCCATCTCCGACACCCTCCCCTCCACCTCCCAGAATAAAATCATAGATACATACATACATAAACACATATGTACATAGATACGTGTCATGTCAGTGTGATTTTTAACATATTCAAATGTTGATATGATACAAAACCGTGTAGTTTTGAATGTGTCCCTGGTTTGCAGAAACGTAAACTACCAAAGTTTCCTTCTGGCGACAGGGCTGGGAAAATAATATTGTATGCATTTTTCTTGCTGTCGAGTTCCACTTGACTGTGTGCCGATAAGGAAAGGTAGAAAGGAGCTCAGAGTAGCAGCGCAGGCCAAGCAAAGTGTTTTCCTTGGCTCCGGTCAGAATGGGTAACAAGGGAGAGAAGTATGCTCCCAGGATATACCATGACATGTTGTACTTTACTTTATATTACAAATATAAACATGTTTGAGAGGGAATTACTTCATCTGTTGTTCAGAGGATAGCTTGCACTTGAAAGACGTGCTGGGGGGGATCTTTATTGCACTTATATCCACACGTTCACCCACAAACTAATTTTTACCTCTGACTGCCAAAGACCTTCAATCCATTATGTTTCATGTTTCGTGAAAGCTTTTTCACGCCTGATGCCTTTAAGGCACATCAAACTACCACAACAACAACCCTGGGAATCTGACAACTATATTTCAAACTGAATCTGTGGTTGTATGCTCTATAAAATTCATAATGCATAAATTGTGAAATCTTGGGTAGGATAAGTGTCTTTTGGCACGACAGCCTTAACAAACACTCTGAAAACGTATAGATTTTTTTCTACATTCGCAAAAAGTTGAAGTGTAAATGCCAGATTTAACCATGCATCCCTTCACCTCGTGGCTCCAGGACTCTGGTGTGGTGTGGCTCTGGGCCACAGGCCTGTAAAGAGAGATGAGATAATCTGGCAATGGTGGAGGTCCACTGCGGAGCGTGTATTGTCTGTGATGAAGCTTATAAAGTCCAGCCAGGCTGTCTGATCCTTGATATTTGGCCCCGGTCCAGAGAGGGGCATACTGCTCTTGTCTCACCACTTATCGTCTCTTCTCTGCCCCCTCCGAACTGTGACAGGAGGGCTTCCAGGAGCAGCTTTGATCAGTGTCTGCCTGTCATTCAGCATTAGTCACCCCAGGAGCAGGGAGTCTTCTTTGGGCCCGGGATGGACCGGAGAAGGGCTGGATCCTGAATGGAAGGGCCCATGGCTGTGGAACAATCAGCTCTGTGTGGCACAGCAGACGTCTGGGTGTTAGCAGACATACTCTGGTGTGTGCCACATGTCTCACCCCTGACACTGTCATGACCCAATCTGCGCTCCCCTTACAGCTTTATCTCCCTAATATGGCCCCACAGCTCTATTAAAAAGGATGTGTTGGTGAGATCATAGCTACTGCTGACACTTACACATGCTCATTTAACCATGATTTAATTGATATTTAATGAGTTTTCCAGGGAAAAAACTCCTAAAAACAGTGAGGGCACCAAGTCATACTCATTGCATCCAGAAGACATACAGATTCACAGTGTTTTAATTCCAACAAATTAGCTTATTTCCCATTCCATTAGAATAACACACTAACGACTTGTTTGACAGAATCTTGTTCCCGCTCCAAGTTTATTGAGCTGCCAAGCATGACATCAGACGTCTCCTATTCACATCTATCATCTCCCTCTACATCATGTCTCACGTAGAGGGGAGTGCAGGAGTGTGTATTTGTGTGTGAGAGTTCAGGCTCGCGCGCTTACACGGCAGAGCCTCGAGGTCACAGGGACTTTCTCTTTGACTGCCGCGGTTTGGACACTTTGAATGGGAGGATTGTGGAGTGTGATGGTATGAGAGGTTAAACAAGAGACATAATGTGAAGACCTCATGGTCCATGGCCGGGGCCTTGGAAGCAGTCACGAGTGCAACGCAGGAACATACAGACACACATGCACCGGCACACACACAGGCACACACACACACACACACACACACACACACACACGCTGTAACATCTGACACCGCTTCCCTGCTGCTCCCACCGTGTCAGGAGGGGAAGTCCATTCATTTCAGAAAAAATGCCTTGTGAATCAGAAAAGACTCCGAAACAGGGACTGAGGTTTCAGTTTACACGGAGACTGAACGTTAACAGCTTGTGTCTGCAACATCCGAAACCCTTCATAAATAATATTTAGATTTTATATGCAAAGGCTGTGATAAGGTGGACTGGACCATCGATCATGAAGCAATGTGAGCTCCATTGAACCGTAAATATATGGCGACATGAAATTTGACATTGTTCATTTCAACCACAAACATTGCTGAAACTTAAGCAGTAAATGTCTTCTTCTACTGCATTTCTTCATGTGGCTCTCTGCCGCTCACAGCCATAAGAGCAGCAGACGTATCAGTTATCACAACCCCTTTTAACAAACCAAATGTTGTACTTCATCCAAAGGCAATCAATCATTGACATTTATGTTTTTGTATGGACAAACACACAAACACACACACACACTCTGGAGTCGAGACGGGGGGAACGCTGTGCCATCAAATAAAGTCACCTGCAAAGAGAAGCCAGAGAGAGACGAGAAAAATGAGAGAAAGGCAACAATCAGGGTAGGAATGCAACAAGAAAAAATAACTATTGGACTATTACTGTTGCAGTCATGTCAAGTCACGCTTATTTGAATAACAATGTACAATTGCAAAGGATATTACAATGCCTCTATCCCGAAACAACGAAAGAAAGTGACAGAAGGCCTTCAAATATGAGAAAAATAAGCCTTACAGCACCCAGAGCAGATTGCAGGTGCAAGGTTCCTGGTGATTTGTTTGTCATTATTCAACATATGTTAGCAGTGAAAATGTGTAACTCCTTTCTAGAAAATATACACAGTGATCTCGGCTATGAAAATGTAAACATATATAAATGAACATGCATACACTTAAAAAAAATGATTCACAGTGCTTTTTAAAAAATGCATCAGTGGCAACAAGATGGTGGTGATAATGTGGTCGGCAAACTTTGACTGTGTGTGAGCATCGACCATCAATGACGTAAACACAGAGTCCACCTCTCCTTGTCCAGCGCTCTGTCAGCTGAGAATACGGTCTGTCTGTCGAGTCCAACAGCTTCATCAGGGATGTGCTGGTGGAGACAGGTCTCTGTAAAGATGAGGGCACAACAGTTTCTGATTTCCGGTCACTTAGCCAGCTGTGTCCACCCTCTTCTATTTCAACTCCTGCAACAGGAGATAATCCTGGGGCGAACTTAAACGTCCAACTTGTAAGAAAATTAGATTTTTGAGTCTCATTCTCAACCTACCATCCCAAAGTGTAAAAATATGCATAAATCATCTCAAAGTCTCCAAAACCTGCCCTTTCTTGTTTCAGTAACAAAGCCAAAAATGTCAGTTGAATGGCAAAATAAGACAAAATAAAAAATTTGAAGGAGCTACCAGTCATTGCATCGGCATGCACCACCATTGCCATGTGAATTATATTAAATTATATTTTCTAGTATATTTTTAAGGCTAAATATACAGTATGTAATTTCTACCGCTAGAGGTCCCTGAACCAAAAAACTAAAACAAAACAGGTTGTTGATGTGAAGTAGTGGGGGATATTAAGAGTTGTTGTGTTCATTGTTAAACAATCACCATCACCAAAGAAAATCGATCTGATATGACTTTAAGAAAAAGAGCAATTTAATCAATTGTATGCTTATTCATGTTCGCTGACTTCCTTCCTTACTCTGTGATGTATCATCTGATGTTTCCATAGATGAAAGAGCGACAGGCAACCAAATGAAACAAATCGATTTCATTTGAACATTGTTGAAAATAATGTAAATAAAGAACTCAACAACATATATAACAAAGGTCTTGTCATTTTTAGACATTTTAATGTGGAAATGATACATATCGTAATTGACTTCCTTACCAAACTAACTATGAAGTATCAAATCCATGTTCTTATGTTGTGCAATGTGTATGTCTATTATATAATGATTGATTTTATTTAACAGTATCCGTGCAGCACCGCAACTCTCCCCATGAACACTCCCTCTTAAACGTTGTGTATTCTTTTTAATATGTGCTGTGTTAATTAAAAAAATGTCCCCCCTGTCTTCTTGTCTGATGCTAGAAAGGAAGCAATAACACAGTGAAACCTGAAGGTTCACTTTGTTTGAAACCAGGAAGTTATCAACAAAGGGCCTTGGCTGATATTAATTGAATCTGCCTTCCTGTGAGGTTGGCCACCGCTGCTCTGGCCTTGACCTTACAGCAGGCTTTCCAGTCCTGACAGTATACATCGGACTCGACTCTCTCACACTGTATGTTTACTCTGTAGGCTGACCTGCCTGTAGCTCCACCAGAGACAATAGATCCCATTAGACTCAACGTACGACATGTTTGCTCTCGTGTCAACAATTGCCAGAAGCATGAAATATCAAACTGATTCAACCCGACTTGGAAATATAACAACATGTTTCTTTTCAATCTACTTCCCTGACTTTCACTAAACAGTCACTTACCACTACCGGGCTTTTCTCTTCCTGAAACCCACTAACATGACATCACCGGAGCAATGGTCACGTCCAATTAGAGCCCGGAGAGCGACAGGAGGCCTGAACCCCCCACTAATGGGAAATTGATATTGCAGTTATTACTCTGCAAGGAAGGTAAATTTATTGGGAAATATCACACACCGCCTCGCTAAATGATGGAGACAGAAGCAAATTAGAGCAAGGGTCAATCTGACAGATCCATCAAGCTCTGAAAAGACCCTGCCATCATATTCCCAACACGTATTACGTATCTGCTTTCTTTAGAGAGCCGGAGCTCTGGGGTAACAGGCTTTTCTTTTAGGGAACCTCGAGGCCATTGGGTAAAAGTCAGCCCAACAGAAACAAACCCCATGTAAATCTCAGCAGGATATTGTACTGAATGTGTGTGGGCATATCACATTCTGTTTAAACACCCGGGCATGCGTGCACGAAATTATCACATCTCACTGAAGAAATACACTCCCTCTATTCTTCCCATCTCGCAACTCGAGTTCAAAAAACACAAGAAATGTGAAGTGAGGAGGAAGTGACAAATAAGTGCTCTTTGATTTGTTTCACAGCTAAAACACTCCGGCTCATTCCCAAGTGTTTCGTCTCTGTTTTCTGTCAATATTAGGAAACCTGCCGCAAATCCCCCACCGCAAATAAAACCTCGAATTTCACTTGAAATTTATAATAAATTAAACAAAAATAGAGCATGGTCTGTCGTAAAGGCCAAACATTCCCATCTTGGTTTGACAGTCGGCCACCAAAGGCACAGTCAGCCGGGCCCCATTGTGAAATCCGAATAATTAAGGGATTTAGCCAATCAATCTCTCGGCGCAATTTCCTCCATCCTGGCTCCAGCCCAATGGGGTTTAAGGGCAGCCTGTGGAGGTGAAGGTCACGGGCCGATGGGACGTGTTCAGGAAGTAACAGCACACAGCGCAGCCTGTAATGAATATCACGGGCGTCAGAGTAAACACAACACCACCAGTCACAGCTCAAGTCACACTCTCTCTAGAATATTCTGCATTCCCAGCTAACACTGCACACTCAGTCACTTCAGTGTACGGAGCCGCTCGCTTTTTTAACGCTGTCTGTAAAATAAGCCTCACTGGAGACTGTATTGTATGAATGGATAAGTAACTGACAAACATTTGTATGGTATTAGAAAAAAGCTTTCATTGAGGGAGCTTAAAGTTTTTTTCTGAAGGCTAAATGGTAATTCAAGTGTTCAGTCCCATACCACTCACGACTACAAGGTAGTGCATGGATTTAAAATTTTACTTTACAATATAGTATGTCAGAATTCTGCATTAAATTGTCTAAAACAGACTAGGTCTTAAAAAAATATTTTGTTTGAGTTGCGTACTTTATTATCTCAAAATGTTCTAACATTTCAGGATTCAACGAACACGACTAAATTTGACATGAGTAAAACTTTAAAACTACCTTGTGTGTGAACATGTGTGACTGAGTCATGTCAGATAGATTTTCATCAACAACAGGGTGTTTGTTAAATGGTGTATTGACCACCAGCAAAGCAAGTTTGACTGCTGGATCATTTGTGTTTCTTTGCCTTAATCGTGCACAGTTGACTGCTCCAAACAGCCAGATTGCTTTACCACGATAGCCGTGAACTAACATTTGCCAGCAAGGGCCCACAAGGTCTTTCTCTTCTTTTTCCCCTCTCCCCTCTTTAACGCTACGTTCATAAAGTAAAGTACATTTCCCATCCAGCTCCTTCAGTAGTCAACGTCACAGTAACGTGACATGAACACAGATGGCGCAGGTCGCCGCAGCGGATCGCTGCTGCAGTCAGGCTGATAAACAGGAGGGAAGATAAACCCACTTTTTAATCCCAAGAGTTAAGCAGTAATCTCTGGGCTCTCCTCCCGTAAATAAACAGTTCCGGATCAGATCAGAATGATAAATGTGACTGTTTATTTATCAGGTCTGTCTTAGCCCACAACACTTAAGCCGGCTCTTAGCAGCTGAGAAGTGGCTCCATCCACAAAGCACTGAAGATGTGTTGTGTTTTGTTCTGATAGTGAGCCGACTAAAAGCGGAAATTTACTTATTGTACATTTAGGTAAAAGTAAGTGAGTATTATCAGTTAAATAATTCAAAGTATCAAAAGTAAAAGTACTCATATTGTAGTTAAATCATCGCCATCAGTGTCTTACTATTATATTTGATCTATCACTATTACTGCTGCAGTAACGTGTATGTTTTATCACGCTGCTGTAAATGTTCAACTACTATCTACAGCAATGCATCATATATAATAATATTCAGCTCTGTGACATTGCATTTTCCAGCTAATCCAAGAGGGTTTTAAAGTAGTTCATTTAGATTCGGCAGTGAGACAATTTTCCTGACACATTAAGGAAAAGTTAATAATTCAGTTTGTCGGAAAAAATCCCCTTCAGAATCATTAAATACATGGAGATACATGGTGTCCCATAGACAGGAAGAGTATAAAAAATCGTAATCTGAATGGTAAACTAGAAACTACAGTTAAAGATAAAATTGGGATGTAGTGGAGTAGAAATAAGAAGTTGCATTGAGTACTCCGTATTTGTACCTAAGTACAGTACTCGTAAATGTACCTGGTTACATCACTTGATACTTGCACAGAACACGACATGAATGTCAACCGTGATGAATAATGAGCTATTAGTCGAGGCACATGATACGACATTGATGTTCCTGCTGGTGAATAACGTGATCATTGAGAGATGGAGAGACACGGAACAAAGGCTGTATGTCAGACCTGGGAAAAGACATCAATCCTGCCAGTATTTGAAACAC
>OMLP01025009.1:18102-36268 GCA_900302685.1 Spondyliosoma cantharus | reverse complement strand
ATCCTGAGGTGGAACATGGACAAGTAATAGTGGTTGAAACACACGCGCACACACACACACACACACACACACACACACACACACACGCACACACACATATCCATTTATTTTCCTTAATCACCGATCAGCCCTCCTGTCAAGTGGTTTCAGCCTCAGAGAAAATACTCAGTCAGTCAGTCAGTCGGTGAGGATTTAAGCACAATGTGTCTCTCTATACCTCGCTATGGGCTGTGAAGACAGAGGTGAACCAAAATTAATCTGAATCAGTCAGATGTCAATTACTCATGAAATAATACACCCGTTGTATTGTGTGATGGGGCTTTCCAAGCAAATGTCAGGCCGTCACATGAGGCGAAGACCGTAAGAAGTCGGGTTCTGTCCTCCGGTTCCCAGTCCGCGGTTTAACAGAAGACGTCCAGCGCTGCCTTCTGAGTTTACACGGCCACCTGTGTGTTCAGGAGTCCTCTATCAAAGGCAGCGAGCCAGAGGAGAAAGAAAACCCCAAAACACAAAACTATTTATTGAGACAAATTCGGAGCAGGAAGGGAAATATTTGGTTAGCTTGGCGGCGAACGGTCGGCGGTGTTGGAGCAGTCCACAGTTGAAGTAGGGGGGGAACAGCCGGCCCTTTGTTTGCGGACAGAATGGTGCACTCCGTGGGGTCACTGCAGGAGGCCCAACATCACAGACACGGGCGCACACACATTCTCCCTCTCTCTCACACACACACACACACACACACATATGTTTGCCGGCACATGCATGCACACTCACACAAAAACCATAACATTCCTCTGCTTCTATGAATGTTTTATTAACCATGTGAATGGGTCACAGAGTTACACCCCCCTAGCATAACTATAGTCTCCATAGTCACACACACAAAAACACACCCCTGCTCTTTCTCACACTCGAACACACCTACCTAGGCCGAGTGGATGACATTCACATGGTGGGATTCCCGCTCTTTCGTAACCCTCCAACCTGTGTCTCCTCGTTAGGTCACACTGTCTGAATCTCACCAACGACCACAAATCCCCAGTTGGAGGCGGTCCGTGTTCTACTGGCCATAAATAAGAATTAAAGGATTAGTTCATCCAAATCCTCAAAAAAATTCCTTATTTGCCACTCGGGGTATCTAGCCATGCAAATACTTTTGGTTTTATTTGCTGTCTCTGAGATCTCTGCTTCCACCCAAGTACAATGGAATTTTGTTTGTGGCGGTAAACATCACGACTCAAAGATTCGTGTGATGCGATGCAGTGACAGCATGTCACGGGGATTATCCAGAGAAGTTGGGATACTGGAAAGAAATATTGCTGTTGCTTTTGCTGTTGAACGAGCGCCACAAACAGAATTCCAGTCACCTCAGTTGTCTGGGGTTGGAAGCAGTAATGTCACATGTGTTTTTGGAGATTTGCAGGTCTTAAATCTTAAAAACAAAACTACAATTGCTGGATGTCACAAGGATTTAAGACACTGGTCAACGTCTTTGGGAAATATGCTTATTTTTTGCTTAATATGCAGCAAGAGTTAGCTTAGCGTAGTTTAGCATAAAGCGTAGCAGTTTTTTTTTTTCATAATCTTGGTGACCTAACCATATAATGAAATGCAGCCATGAAGTCAAGCAGCAAATTTCTTAAACAATGCAGTGGTTTAGATGTGGCAGCAGTTTTCACCTGGATGTTTGCGTCTGCTTACCAGGATCTCTTAAAGTCTTAAAAAACGGCCTTTAAACGGACATTGGCGCTTTCCGCTGAAGTCCCTACGATTCGGAGTGACCTCTTGTACATTAGAGTGTGACCTGTTATTTTGCCGACACGTAAAATATCCCTGAGGTACATAGGGAAAGTCACTTATAGCAGCTGTAAACATCTCCGGAGGATTCACAACATGAGAACATTCGGTTCAAACTGCCCCCTCTTTATTTTTACGAGCACAAGACATTGCCAGTTAGTCCGTCCCCCGTACGAGAACAGCTCTGTTCTTTTTGGACAAATCATGACAGCATCGGTCACTCGAGGATGACTGGCCAATAGTCGATCCTTAACGAATCTCCTGTGCCCACACACAAACATCTACCAGAGCCCCACTGCTGAGTTTGGAACCGGAAAGTCTCACCCGATGCCATGCAAAGGTGTTAAGCTAGGAGCCTTTCCAGAACTGTCATTCCTTGCACCACACACAGACAAACGCACGCACACACACACACACACACACACACACACACACACACACACGCATGGTCTGGTGGACTACGTGGCACTCTGCACATGCACTATAGACTCAACCAGGAGGAGGAGCACTTTATCAAGACACAACCCTGCAAACTTTACATTGAGAGATGAGTCGTGCACATGTTCTCCTTCTTTTCACTCCCAGGATGTCAACTCATCCCACAACCGCAGAGATACGGGGAGACATCACAGTTAATCCTGTGATAAAGAGATTTATTTATCTTTAATGTTGTAATCATTTCTTTCAGCTGTGATTTAAATGTCTCTTTATTTGCCAAGACAATAACAGAATAAGCTCGGGGGGGATAACATAAATCACACTATGGGTCAGTGTTTTGTGGTTGAAGCCTAAAAATTACTCTTTCCCACGTGCATTTCAGTCCAATTTAAACCTGCTGTAACTGATTTCAAGTTGTGCACACACTGGAAAATTACCCCCACTTAAAGGAATAGTTTCACATTTTGGGAAATATGCTTATTGGCTCAAAAACCGGCTTCATATGCATCCATTAAACATGGATCCACAGCCAGCAGAGGACAAAGCCTCACACCCTTAAGGAAACAACTAGTCTGGCTCTGTCAGAAACTTAAAAATCTACCTACCAGCACCTCTAATGCTCACTAAATAACACATTCTGTCTACTTACTCAGCACTCTTCTTACTTTCAGGTGATTATACACATGAGAACATAATTATGAATATTATGTTCTCTTTCTGTCAATATATATCCCTCTAAACCCTACACACTCGACCTTTAAATCACAAGATCACTGCTTACCAGCAGCATCAGCGATGGCTGGGAATTTTTTCAGTTTGTGTGTCATCATGACAAAATATGGTCCTGTAGCAGGAGCTAACGCAAAGGCAGTTCTGAGTACTTGACAGGGTGTTTATATTTCTGTGTAAGATACATTCACAAAACTTCACTAGTGTAAGATCAAAATCAAGGGCGAGTTCAAAGATGGCCGTGGTTTGACCCACGAGTACTCATGTAAAAAGGAAGTAATAATGCTACTCATGGGTCAGAACACAAACATGTTGTCCGATGTCGTGGCTGGTGTGATCACATCACGCAAATTGGTCTCTTGTTCATACTGTAACCTCTCAGCTAAAAAGGTCGTCAGTTTAGATCTCAGCCTTGAATCTTGCTGTATAAAGTTTGCATGTACTGTGTGCCTGTCACAGCAGGTGGGCTGGAGAATATACATTAAGCTAACCACGGATGCAAATGTTAGTGTGTTAGTTTGTCCATTCTTCCCCCATACTCAGTTCATGATGGGTTTGTTCCAGCCTCCAGCCACCCTAAATACCTATAATATGGTTAAACAGTATTAAAGGCAACAATTTGTTAGAGAGTAAACCTATTGCCCTATATCTTTTGAATAACATATATTTTATAGGAACTTTTAACTGGTTCTGAAACCAGTCTCATTTAACATGGTTGGCTATCTGATCTAGCAAGAACACTGGCAAGAAGATTGGCTATTTCTGTATAGTTATTATTTTTATTCTTAATGTCTATCACGGTTCAAGGTAGAATTAGACGTCAGCACTCAGTTTTAATCTTGAGTGCTGATGACTAATTCTACCTGAGTGCTGATGATGAGTTGAGTTTCACAGCCTGAGGAAAGAAGCTGCTCTGAAGTCCTACTTAGTTTACTTTGTTTCACCATTGTCAACGTTTGCCCAAAGGGTAGGGCCACCATAATCAAGTTCTTTGTAGTAGCTTCATGTATTTTATATTATATTTTAAGTCTTTGTCTCTGGTTGTAGTTTGAAGTTCCCAGCTTTGTTTTGTTTAGAAGAAGGAAGCTTTAATCAAAAGGGATAAAAAGAGGACAACTGTGACTTTGATTGGAATATTATTTTTGTTTCAGATTAAGCTCATTCAGTCACTGCATGAATCATTTGTTTATACGAAAAAGAACAATGGCTCCACCTTCAGGATGCACTCAGTACATTCAAATACAAAGGTATTATGTGATGTAAGTGTCCAAGCTTTCTCTATTGGGTAAAATGATTAATTTAAACAGTGTCTGACCTGCATGATTAATGCCCAACTCAGGGGTGTCTCCCATCAGCAGGTGCTCCTCACTATACCTTTCACCTGTGCTTTTCATGTTGCCTTCAGACACTAAATAAGACCAATTTGACTGAAATAAAACACATTTTGGGGATTCTTCTCTCTTTTTGTGATTGACATAAATAAGAACACATGAATGCAATGTTTGCTGAGGCTGAGTTTATTGAATGCAAAATACAACAGAAAACAAGAGAACAAGAAAGTTACAGTGAAAACAAGCCTCTTAGACACGAGCACAACACACAGCATTTTCAAGGTATGCTTCAATTTCATCAGTGCGTAAAACATAATAATACTCGTAAATACAACCATCAAGACTACATTATTTCCCCAATAGACTGTATGCTGTAACAGAGGTTCATGAACGTGGTGCAAGTTCATGTGCATTAAGTTGCTTGTTTAAACTTTTGAAAATATGTCATATTTCAGATAAATGTATATGGCTATGTATAATGTGTACATTTGTATGTTGTGCCCCAGTCTAGTCCATAGGCCCAAAAGAAAAAAATAATAATCAATAATAGATATTTCATAGGACTTGATTAATTAAAAGTGAAAATCAGTGCAGAGAAATCCTAAAGCAGACAGATGGCTAGTGTATTAGACGTGGTGGTGCAGTGTTTGTGTCACACACCGTACAGCATGTGTCCTGAGAAGAAGCTTGTGTTGCTCATGCCAGTGGTCCCATTGGTGGCCTGCAGCCACACTTTGTCCCCCTTCTTCAGCCAGAGCACCATGTCTCCTGATGACATGTGGCGACCTCCCTGATAAACCTTGAAACTTTGCAGCGCTTCTTTGCCGTTAAGCCACAGGTCCACACTTCCTCCACTGACAAGGGACGAGCAGAGGTAGCTGAACTGATAGACACCAGGGATGGTACACGTAAACACGCCTGTCTTAGTGCTGTAATGATTCTGTGAGTTGTAGATGACCTGCCGGAAATGAAGGATTTTCACTGAGGATGGGTTTTGCAGGCCAAAGCGAACGGAGAAGGCAGATTGTGACTGTGAAGAGTTGGTGGTGGGCAGTCCAGGTGGACCTCTCGGGCCAGGGGGTCCTACTGGACCTGAAGAGAAACAAAATTATAGATTGCTACAAAATGCTGTAAAATAAAAAAAAAAGGTCATCCTGCACAAGTTACGTTTTTTTTTAGTTTGGAATCTGTAGTATTGACATACATCTGATTGTTATTTTGTGGGGGATACAATGTGCAGCCATGACCTCAGTAATGGTGACAAGTATAGGCAATCCAAAAAACAGTAAATCAGGAAACCAATATAGGACTTTACATCAGCAAGATAGAAAGCTTTTTCAAATAATTCATGTGAATATATTCACGATTGTCTCAATTCACTATTATCCCGATGAATGACCATGAATGACAATTCACCACAATCAACTGTGTTTTTTATCCAGATCTGCACAGAAATCTTTTAATGTTCCATCCCAATTTAGCACTATAAACGTTATACAAAGGCTGAACAGACAGTGTTTATCATATCTGAATACAGTACCTCGTTGTCCTCGTATTCCTCGTATTCCTCGTATTCCTCGGGGTCCTCGGGGTCCTCGGGGTCCTGCGAATTCGCATCCGTATCCTGTATGTGAAGAAGATGTCAAAGTTAAACTAATTTAGCCTGATAGTTTTAGGAATTTTTTGAAGGAATGTGTTTGAATTAGTACACCATGTATGGTTTCTTTTAGAGGGAGGATCCCCTTCACCAAAAAGTTAAGACCAACAGGTGTTAAATGATTAGAAAATTGTTTTTTTTTTTAGAAGGTTTAGCTTCTTTATGCCTTTAAAATGTTACTGCTATTTGTTAGTGCTTAAAACCGACCTCTTGTCCTTTGACTGGATAACAGCCTGGCCCTGCAAGATCAAACACCACATATGAAGTACCGTTTCCAAACAAGTGATTAGAGAAGAAAATAAACACACCAGGTTAAACTCAGAATGAAAAATTATCAAAGTAACCCCACCCCCTCCCGTGGTCAAAAAGTTGAGTCTAGTAGAGTTTCACCTGTGCAGAAGGATCTCTCCCTCCAGGCCGACAGGTTCAGGCGTCTGATGCTGGAGCAGCGGACGAGTCGGTTCCTGTTTGAGATGACGTTGAAAGCATCAGAGGGGACTGTCGTGATGCCGGTGTTGTCACAGATGATCCTGGACAGGGTGGCAGAGGACAGAGCGGCTCTCTGCCTTGAGGTGAAGACACCCGGCCTCTGGTACCACAGCCTGATCATTTCAAAGAGAGGAGAAGGGAAGCAGACTAGAGTCAACAGAGACTATTTGAAATGAATCTGTTTTTTTGATTGTGCAGCTGACATGAGGTAAATTATTATTTGAAATAATGCAGTCACAATCATCTCATTCCCAAGGTGTAAACTGATACTAGAAAAATACTACCAAAACCTCTGGCTACTACAACACAGACTTCATCTCTTAAAAAGAACCTCCCCCCACCCAAAAACAAGAAAAAAGTATGTCTCCAGAATCCTACGCCTACATTTTAAATACATCCAACTACATACTGACCTGTCACCCTGGCGGGTCTTCTGGAACTGTGTTGCAATGAGGCAGGCAAACAAAGGCCCAACACGACCACCCCGGACGAATGGCTCTGCCACGCCTCCCAGCCAGACGTCGATGTTGTCGGCTGTGCCATAGAGGTCCAGCAGCCTGCGGGCCAGGTCGCTGTTATTCAGGACCCGACCGAGCTCTGCCTGGTTCCTGGGCTGAGACAGGCCACAGAGCTTGCGAAAAGCATTGTAGCCTAGAGAAGTAAACAGCATGTGAACAAAGAGTGGTCAAAGACAATCATTGAATAGATGAAAACATTAGAGGGAGAAGTCAAAAGTACCGGGCAGGCCGTGATCACGTCCTCTCTGCATGTTGAGAGAGCCCAGGTCCAAAGCCAGATGCTGCACAAATTGGAACAACCTTTCCCTCAGAGCATCCACCATCATGTGATCCTGAGTGTTCAGTTTAGCAGGACGTCCAACCAAACCGCGCAGCAGAGGGTCAATGCCACCTGGAGAGATCAGATAAAAATTAGGCTGAGTTTATGACACAGTGGCTGATGAGTTGTGACACTTCTCTTTGTTCTGCTCACCCTCAAAGACGATTCTCCAGGGCGTGAAGAAGGCCTTGAACAAGGAGACACTAGGGAACTGAGGGTGCTCCCTGAAATTTGCATCCAGACGGGCCAAGTTTGGCTGGATGGCCAAGTGGGCGAAGCGGTAAGCTGCTGTAGCAAAGACATTGGAGATGCTGGCGTCCACGTTGTCTCTGTAGCCGGGGTAACGGCCAAGCTGTCTGCGCATCGCGTCGTCACCCACAATGTGTGGCAGATAGTCCCTGAACACAAACACCTGAGGGAGACAGAGAGATTTATTTTGTGTAAAAGACAGTGGACTGCATGACACATGCAACTATAAAATGAAGAACACTGACTGGCTCTCAGGTGTAGTTACCTGTGTGTATGCACCCATGATCTTGCGGGCCTCTTGGTAGAGGGTCTCACTGTCCCACTGTGGGTTAAGTCTCCTCAGTTCACGTGCCAGGCGGTTATGCTCTCGTAGAAACAGTGTGTGGAGTGACGTCAGAGCGATGTTCTCGTTCACGCGTTCATCACCTAACAGACAGAAATCAAAGAGTTGATGTTCTCTTTCAGTTAGGAGCTTATGAGTTATAGAAATCTGTTTAGGAATTATTTGTGAAATGCTTTATAGATTAGCAATAACGCTAATAAGAAGATCATTTGTCATTAGTTACACTTGCAAGATGACTAACCTGCAATGAAACAGGGAACCTCTTGGGCGTTGGTGTCGTTGGTGACTCTTCTGCGGGTGGCGCACATGTTCACCTCCATCGGGCTGAAGGGCAGCAATTCACGTCTGTTGTCTTTGAACTCTGTATTGACGCGCAATAGGCCGCCATCATTTTTGAGGTCGCGAAGAAACTCAGCAAGCTTATCCTCAGAGCCGTACACTTGGCTGAGATCCAGGTAGGCTGTCAGGGCATTGATCTGCTCTCTCTTGTTGGCTTCTCCGCCGAAATTGTAGGCAGAGAATCCCGTTCCGCAAACAGGGGCGGATCTGAAAGCAGGGATGCAGCTGTCTGGGCCGGTTGGCAAGCGGGGGTCGCCACGAGGAATCTGTTTGCAGGAAAAGAGAGTCCAGAGGTTATGGAGAGAATCTTTTAGTGGAAAAATTATCTTGGTTGGTTTTGAGTGTTGACACTGACCGGGATGGGGATACATGGCTCAATGTTCTCACAGCTGTCATCACAGTTCACCCCGTTGCTGAAGGAGCGGATGCTGGGAGAGAAGGGCGTGAAGGTGAGATCGTGGTCGTTCCACTGCCCGAACAAGGTTACCATGTGAGTGAATTCTCTGTCGCTAACCACGTCTTGGTCCCTTGTGCTTAGGATGTTGTTGGACACCTGTCGCACCTGAAAATGGGAAATAATTGTGCAATTGTCTCATTTTAAATCAGCATTCATGAAGATTAATTGAAGTGAGTGTCTGTGATTTAAAGGTCCAAGGTACCAGTGGGAGGAAGAAGTTGTTGAATGTCTGGTTTCTGAAGCCTTTTGGTTCAGAGATGCCGTCGTCGTATTCGGCAGGCAGCCAGCGGGCAAAGGGAGTGTTGGAAGCTCCAAGGCGAGGGTTATTTCTAAAAGCACATAAGAGACGTGCATGTTTGGAAATGCTGCTTTAGAAATCCGAGGGAAATGTACACATCTTCTGCCGCGTTTAGGTGTATTTCACAAGTATTTGCACAACTCACTCTCACACACCCAATTTCCCTTAAATTAACACAGATTGTTTTTTTGTAAATAAATCATATGATAGCTTTTTCCCTTATACACATGTTGGACACTTATTCTGAAAAGCAAGAAGTCTAAATGGGAAACCAAATAATGGTAACAAAGACACTTTGTAATTTTAAAAAGTGCCCCTGTAAATTAAGGAAAGGCATTCACTTTTAGAAAAGGCATTAGAATTAAAGGCAATTTGAATATATTAAATATAAAAGTGTATCTTTCTATGTCCAAGATGGTGTTAAACAGACAGAAAATGTGAAATACAGATACAAACTACTTAAATGGAAAAATATTAAAACAGTTTTATGTGAAGCTTAAATGTTTCTCTTACAAGTTGTTGCAGACGCTGGTGATGGTGCGATACTTGTTAAGGTTCGGTATGGTGCGGCACTGTGGGGGTCTGACTCGAGCTGAACATCCACTTATTTCTGAAAGCCTTGTCAGGTCCTCTTCAGAGAGCAAGTCTGAAAAATGTAAAAGAGACACAACACATCTGAGTCACAATGCGTGTGCATGTCTGTTAACTTTGTATGTTTAGTTGTTAATTACAGCTTTGAAGCACTCCACTATCACCACATCATGCAACAGTAAACAGGAATGTGAAAAAAACAAACAATGTGTGCTTCTAACCTGTTGCATTGAGTGAGCGTTTGTGCACACGATGCACCCTTTCCTTCAGCAGACGGAGGGTTTGTGCCATGTAGTCTGCGGACCTTACAGCTGAGCGTGTGTCAGCCCGAGGCTGCTTCATTAGACGGAGAGCATCGTGAGGACTCACCACTTCCCTGCGGACTCGTCTCAGACTCCTGGAGGAGAAAAAGACACAGTTGAATAATTAACTCCAAATTGTCGTCTTTTTTGGAGGTTCTGTAGTTACTTTGATGAATGGCTTTCGTGCACAGTGAATTTGAAATACAATCTATCATATTATAAAATAACTCAAAAGATGAACTCACTCTTCTCTGGAGTATTTGTACGCATCATCCACAAGTTTCTTTGCCTCTTCAAAACAGGTCTGAAGGAGAGGACTGCCCACATATTCTTCTGAAAAGAAATAACACACTCATTCAACTTGTTCATCAAAATGATTTTAAACTTCACCAGTGATGTAACACAGGGAAATTCAGGTTCTGCCTGCAGTGTGAAGGCTGTAGCCTACCTGCTGGTTTGGAGTGAGCCGGCACCAAGCAGACACCCAGCACAAGAAGGACAGAGAGAATCATCTCTAAAATAAATAGACAAAAATCAGTTTAAAAAACAAATTAATCGTATTGTTGTAATAAATATCAATATGCAGATATGTATACATTGTTGTCAAAAGGCATGCAGAGAAAATATTTTCAAGCTCTATGTAACAAAAAATAGCTAAGCATTGAAGGTAAAAAGGAAAATGCTGTTACCTGTGTCAGTGAAGATAGTTGTGAAGATTTCAGATGCTCTTGGAGAGCTTGAGTTAGTGATGCTGTATGAAACATCGGGTCCTCCTTATATTCAGTCCTCTGAGGCCTCGCCCCCGGGGTTGTCCAGATGAGACTACAGTAAAAGAACAGTTCCTTCTTCCTTCTATCGTCTCTCAAGGAAATCTTTTGTTCTTATCAGTTATTGTTTCTGGTCAACTGATAGAGATAATGTCCTTATTAGCAATACCACAGGCTAATGATATGTAGCATAACAAGTGCTACTGGCCACCGTAATGATGATGGTATCAATGTAAGCATTATAAGCATTTGTATTTGGCTCTTTTAGTATTTTACTATCAAGCTATTTGAATAAGCAATTTCCTCATTCATTATCATAACTTTATCATCATTGTAAAGTAGTTGTTTTAAAAAATAGAAATTATTTTGTCCACTTTTTGACATACTTCTTGAAAGCAAGATTATTGCTTAAAAATATACACAATGTCCTTGTTCTTCACATTACTGTAACTAACATAAGTAAATCAAGTCTTTTCTTGCTGGAAAAAATGTTATTACCCACAATTTTGGTTAGAATGTTTTGGGCATTTTATCCAAATAATGATAACTGACAGCAGAGCGATGACATGATTTGTGTCAGTGTTCTTGTCTTCCTTTTTTTTTAACTTATTTAACAATGTTGCCATGTAGTGGTTAATTGTCTTCAGTAGTGTTGCCACATAGAAACTGATGAACTTAAGTAAGTCTGTGAAAAGAGGAAGGCATTTAAACTAAACCAAAGTACGGTAAATTGAGGTTATGAGTTCAAATCAGTGTTGTATTAACTAAAGGTGTTGGTCAATATGTAGGTAAATAAGTAATAGGTTGTATTTGTAAGGCAAGGTTGTGCAATAAGGAAAAGGAAAGACAGACATACGGTCAACCATAAGTTTACCTTGAGAGTGTATGTGTGTGTTTGGGTGGGGAGCCCTGTGGCTGCTGCATATACAAAGGCCTCTTCATAGTTGTCACGCAAAATTGTCAACCGTTAACAAAACAATGAAACACCTTGCTTTTACTGTCTTCTAGATGTAGTCAAATCTGCTACTTTATACTGTTGCATGTTTTTTCTTTTCTTTTCTTTCTCTTTTCTTTGTGTCTCATTGATGACAATGATAAAACACTAAAAAGCAGACTTGTCTCCTAGCAATGTGAAAAAATCAAACGCCTATTCTTAGCGGGGTTTCTCACCATTAAAGAAACTGTTTGCAACATAAACAGGAAAGTTGCACTACTCCAGTTTCCTCTTTGAAGGAACGGCTGAAACATCATTTGTCAACCTCGGGGTTTAGCAAGAAGTCATATTTCTCCTTTGGGTTGTAAGTGAGCTGTCAGTTGTATTTGACAGGAGTTTGCTGTTGGGAAACTGCTTTAACAGTCAAGCAATGATTCTGCAAAGTCATAAGAACGAGAACTTCGTACGTAATGGCAGACCTAAATTGAAAGATTTTGCCAGCTTCAACAATGCCTCACAGTTCCTTCTGTGATTAGTGAAATTCCCCAATGTCCAGGAAGCAGAGCTGTTTTGGACACTGCATGAATCATTTACACCATTTCTAATAACAATAGCATAGTTTACAATGTTGTACAATGCAGACTTAACCTTTACTACATACACAATAAGGAAGAGGTGTGCTCGGTACTGGAGACAATAAAGTCAATGCGTCAGACTCATGACGCTAAAAGATGTTTCCAACATGCAGGAAATCTTTTCTTTTCCGATTACTGTTAAGACTTTTATCCGTCACTATGCTTAAACCCTATTTTATGAATACATATTGAGCTCATATAAAAACATAGTAAAAGTAAGCAAGTGCAGAAACTAGTTCCTCCATATACTCAAGTGAGGGCTTCAATACTGTAGATGCAATTTGCACAAAGCAAAACATTCATATCATAGGCCTATCAGAGATATATCAGTATATATTGTATCGGTGCACATGTTGTCCTTTATGGACCGATATTGGAGGAAACTTTATTATAATGCAGAAGGAGATGCTTGATGTGATTTAGAAATGATGTTATAAATACACTGACTTAATTTACTTATAGTTACTTATATTTTCTAAGAATATCAATAACTTAAATTCCCAGTGAAGGTTATTGTTACTGGATTCTTTTCACCTCCCCATATCAGTACAACCAAAATCCATTATCAGTTGTGCTCTAGGCTCGACAACAAAAAGCTCAGACAACAATGCAGCTTTCACAACTAATGGATGACTTGTTTGACTTTGTTTGCTACAATGGCAGCAAAATGAATGGAGGTTGGTACGAACAGTCGAGAACTATTTTCAGTTTCACTGTAAGAATACAAATTTGTTCTTGACAGTTGTTCATTGGATGGCTTTGACACCTGTTTAATGTAGCATTAAGAAACATTTAGGCCTTTTAATTCAATTAAACAAACCACATGCCATTCCTATCATATATGACCTGAGTGTAAGGTCAGCAACTCAACACCTTCTTTATTTACTTAATTTTTTCATACAAAACATTTATTTCAGAGAGAAGAAGAACAATAAAAGTCCAATGTCCCATTTCAACACTGTGAAACCCCTTAAAAATAGTCTTTACGGTTTTGAGGGGTATTATTTTAGTATTCATGTGCTGCTCTTATGCTTTTCATTATCAAAAACAAGCCATAATGATTGCCTGGATTTAGGCGAAATCTATTTCCATTCTTTATTTTTCATGGCCCTCAACTGACAGTATATCATTCTCAGTAACAGAAGAGCTGCTACAGTTATTTTATTCACATGTATAAAAACTGGAACTGAACTGTGTTTGCTAATCGGCTGCAGGTTTCACCTCTGGCCCTTTACAGACCTGTTTCAAATGTCCATTTAATTTCCAGTTCCATCAGGATTGGTTTAATATAGGAAATCTGTGTTAACTACGTGTCTAGACATATGCAGAGATAGATCAGATAGATACAAAAAATAATTTCTTTCCAGCTCCAGTTTGTTTGCACATTTGTAATCATTGCTGTCATCTCAGTCTAAAACCTTACAGACAAAAAAGCCTCAGCATTTCCTTGTTGTAGGTGAATAACTTCATCAAGAAACAGCCTATAATTCACCTGGAGCAAGCTCGCAACCTTTCAGATTCTGTTAAAAATTCTGAGTCAGGAGGAAGCAGAGATGTGAAGAACACCAGAGGAATTTCACAAGATTAGCTAATACAAAGAGCAGTAACACAGAAAGTCAGAAGGAAGAAACTGAGACAAAAACAAAAATGCTGTCATGGAATCCCGCCCACTGTTTTTCGTTTGTGATGCCAAGTTGGATCCATCAACAGCACAGACACAATGCTAAAACATCCTATTGTTAGTGTCTGTCACCACCTCATGTCTCTCCGTGCTTCCCCTTCACGTGTTATATATCGCTTACCTCACTATACACTAAACAGGCAGCAAATCAAAAATCACTCACTAGTTTTTCACCTCAAGCTGGTTTATATTACTGTATAGTTTACAAATGCCTACTAGTGACACTCATCTGAGGGCCTGCTGCACGGTTTTTGATTCCTGGCATGACACACTTGTAGTACTATAAACTACTGGCCATAAAGATAAGCCAAGAGAGATGTTTGGGAAGTCGTATAAATCAAGATTAATGGTAAAAGGGCACCATTCAGAAAAACATGCACTTAATCATGCAGTTAATCTAGGGCACTAGGGCACTAGGGCACCGGCATTTTCTACTGCATAATAACTGTTCTCTTCACCAACTAATAGTTTGAACGTGTGAGTTGAACACGTTCTTAGTGGTGGTCAGTAGGACCGAGTAGCATGTCTTAAGCCAATCAGAGGCTTTCACTTTACAAATCAGCGTTCAAAAAATATAATTTTTCTCCTTTGGGACAGCATCTATGTGAAGTCCTAAGAGGAAGGACTGAGCTGAGGGAAAGAAGAGCCATCTGTCTATTCTTACTCTTGGTTTACAAATCTGTGCCCACGCCTTCAAAACTCTGGGGGTTTTGCAGTCCGTGCACATGGATATAGTCTCATGTTATATATATAGTCTCATATCATGGTAAAACATTTTTTTTGATATATTATCCAGCCCTATGTTAAAAAGCACAGAACCAGACCTCACTCTGTGCCCTATGAGTCCTTAAGTTCCTTTCTAGGCAGGAAAACTTCTATTTCCTGTTGTCACCATTCACAGTAACACGTTACAAGCAGGATTACCACCTTGAGGCTGTAGGTATGCCTAAACCAACAATTCAATTACATTCATGTCTTTCCAGATTCATGTGTTATTTAGTGAAGACTTTTAAGGAATTCAATAATTTGTATTTGTATGATTCCAGGGAAATTTCCAGTGAGACATATGCGTTAATTTAGAGACTGTAAAAGAGGAACTCCGTCACATGGTGCAACGACAAACACCTGATGCCCAAAATCAGCAATGCAATGAGCCTGCAGTGTACATATCCCTTGTATGTGTTCACATTCTGGGACATAAAGCTGATTCAGATAGAGTACGAAGTTGTAGCCATGACAGTAGACAACGCTTCAAGATGGATGTTGCTGGGAAGATGCTACAAATTCAAAAACGGAGATGCTTCACTTTCACACACCGGGCAGCAAAGAATACGAAGTCTATACAAAGTGTCACAGAAAATTGTTTTTACAGAATAGTATGATGTCACAGTGAAGTTGACCTTTGACCTTTTGGATATGAAATGACATCACTTCATAATTCTATCCTATTAGGCATTTGTGTGAAATTGAGTTGTAATTAGCATTTACATTTTTGAGTTATGACAAAAAAGTTGTTTTGCGAGGTGATATTTGACCACCAAAGTCTAATTGGCTGATCCTTGAGTCCAAGTGGACATTTAAGTCTTTCCTGAGAGCGGTGTGAGGCATTAACTGGTCTGATAGAAGATAAAAACCCAACAAAAACAACTTACACAGACAGACCAGTTTCTGCAGGACAGTCACATAAAACAGGGTTGTGGAGCTCTGCTCATGACAGATGCAAAACTACATGGAACAAAGTTATGGACCTTGAATGAAGGAAGCTACAAGAAAACATCACGAGCAGGAAAGGCAGTAAAATGTTGTTTTTCAGGCATAAAAGAATGAAGTGGTTCATAAAACACATAAAAGGAAACTGATTTTGAGTCGGCCATAAAGTCTAGACAGCCAAGCTATCGTGACACATTTTTTTTGTCATGGTTTGGAATTTATCCAGGCACATGTAGGTACCAGAGGCCCCAGGCCTGAAAAGGAAGTTGGAAGCATAACAATCTATCTGAATGACAGCTTAGGTAAGTGTACACCTAACACAGCCAAGGACCACAATGTTCTGCTTCAAGATTTCATTACGAAGTAGATGCTGATTGCAAAAAGTAATGTAGATATAATAATGAAACCATCAGTGTTTACTTGGTTCCCGATGAACCTCACTATCATTACACAATTCAATCTGCCACTAAGCTCGAGGTCACTGGGAGAAAAGGGAAATGGAAGGTTATCTGGTGATCCATTTGTATTGTAGACTAAAGCCCTATTCACACAGGACTAGTATTACCTGGGGACCTCTAGTAATTTGTAATAATTGTGGATCTGCCATGTCTGTAATTTGTAAAGTAAAAATTTGTAAAGTAAAAATTCCATCCAGACATTCCACCCGGCTATATTTCGCCAAACACAATGGTCATGTGATAACATTAGTCCGTGCGAATCGGCATCTCTGTGATTTGGGGTCGTTTTTTGTTTTTTTTGTGCCTTTTTCCCGGTTGAGAACTATGGAGGCTGCGTTGGCAATTACAAATTAAAGTTGTGACAGCATTTGGGTGCAAATTCAGGAGGCTCATTGAGGTACACAGCATAGAAACCCATTCGCAGAAAGAGCAAGCTCAAATCCGTCAGAAGAGCGAAATCTCGAAAGATGATTAGATGGATTACATGCATGGCAGCATGAGGTAAGGAACATTTTTCTATCTTTCAACAGGCTCACCAGTTATTATTATATAAAAAAATCGTAAAGTCGTCCAGGAAGCGAATGTTACGCATAGGTTATGCAGAGCCTTGACATCATATCCAGGGGATAATGCCAGTAAATTCGAGTTAAAATACAGACTTCACTTATCCCGTGCGAATGCGCCGCATGAAACACAGATGTGGTGGGGTAATTTCTAAATCACATGAGGTCCCCAGGTAATATTAGTCCTGTGCGAATGGGGCTTAAATTACTGAATAAACTGAGTTTTGTCCTGTGTTGTTGAGGAAAATGCGAACGATCAAGTTGTCTTTGCATCAGCTGTGCTAAATAAGAACAACGTCAAACCAGAGAACTTTATTGAATTAAGTATAGTATAAAACATAGGTTAAAAGTGAGTGCTAAAATAAAACTTGAGGTCATAGGACAAAAGTCTAACGATTTGCTAATACAGTACAGTTTCTGCTCAATGGTGCAGCCCAACTCAGGCAGGAGAAATCCTTGGTTGAAATTTGAATTAGCTTCAGTATTTAGTAAGTAGTAACTTTAAAAAGTACGGGGAGAATTAACACGTTGCTGTGTGACACTAAAACAATGTAGAGGCCAGTATTGTACAAAACAACAGAGTTGGGAATAGAACTAATCCTCTCTACGCGCACATGGGATTTGTATGTGACTAGATCAGTTTCAGGTGTGGATTTAGTTTCATTATGTGACTTTATACAACACTCAGAATGCTGACCTGCTTTCCAATACAGGCCTACACGTTAGTACAACAGTCCACTGAGCATTCCTTAACATTACTATTTGCTCACTGATAATATTTTTAATGTGTATGTCCAAACACATGAGTCAAAACTGAAATACAAATATGCTTGCATAGTTTTCATTAAAGAAAAAGAAAAATACAAAAAAGACATTTCACTGGCAAACCTAGACGCCTGTCCTTTTTTCAAATGAGGCACATTCTTCACATTTAGAGAGAGCATGGGAGGAGTCTGCAAACAACACCAACGTTGACGTATACATTCACTAATGCACGCACAGTAATGGAAAGTCCCCTCCACTCATCAATGCTGAGCCACTGAACAAAGGCTAAAATGAAATTTCGAAAGTAGTTTCTTTTGCTCACCTGACATCAGAGATCCTCTTTTCTCTGAACTGTGAGGAGTCCCACCTGCACAAGCACAAAAGGAAACACTTTATTTAAAAACTCAACAGGTTGATATGGCAAAACACCTTCCACTAACCCTTGACTTCTACAGTATTTAGGTGAAAACTACAGTCTGGGTTAAGACTAGTTTTCTTATTTATATATATATATATATTACAATGACGATTATCAATGACGAATATTCCCCCTGCAGCTCTGACTTCAGCTTTTAATGTAAACGGTTTGCAAGATGGCAAGATGTTCCAGATGCCCCCAGAGAAGTAAAATTATGATTTTTGATTTCTTGTAACAAATTTATATTTTGCAATCAAATTGTAACATCTTACAAAAGCAAAAAAATAGTATAGTCAGTTTGTTTATATCAGGGAACATTTGATTTATTTTTACATCCTCTTTACAAAGTGCTTCACAAGGAGGAGTATAACATTTCAA
>OMLP01025008.1:17465-27715 GCA_900302685.1 Spondyliosoma cantharus | reverse complement strand
TGAAATAAAATGAAATGGAATAGTGTGAATGACAAGCAAACTTATCAATCAATATGTAGCTATATGAACAAATGCAAACACACGCATGTGTGCTCACACACGTGCGCAGACACACACAGACACTGATACAAAACATGCAGTAATGTTAGCTAGCTTAGTTGGCTAGCTAATGTTAGCTAACTATAAAGTAGGCTAACACATGATAATAACACATACTCTTCCACACACGCACACACACATGAATGTGCAAGTATGTCGAAAATTGAATCAATGTTGAATGATGAAGATAATACTTACATGTAAAGTGTGTGTTCCAAGATAAAATAGATTCCTCGTTGCCACAGTTGATAAGAATCAAAGGTTCTCATGAGATTCCATAAGAAATGCATGTGGGTCATTTTTGACCCACCTGTGGAAGCTTGGGGTAGTAATACAAAAACATTTTTTTTTTTTTTAAATGCATGAAAGGTAAATTAAAATTTTCAATGGCATCTTATCAAAAACATGTTTTTTTGAAGAATACCTGGAATATGAAATGATGAAAAATTTTCATTAGGAAGATATTGCAAGAAAACAATGTCACCAGGTCATTTTTGACCCACTTATGCATCTAAGGGTTAAACAAGCTGTTCTCAGAGGAAAATAAAAAATAAAATGTCCCAAAACTATATCGTGCACGTTTAAAATAGTATGAGTGCATGTTAACCCCAATAACAGATACAAATATGTGCTTCCTGGTGGTTTGGTCACTTTCGTTCTAACATCTCTTTCTCCACTAAACTATTTGCACATATTTCTAAAGTAGTGAAGTTTTGCACCTTATTTTTTACTCTAAATGAGTGATATTTGAATTATAAGATCCTTTCTCCTCACTCTCTCAAACATCGACCACAAACCACTAATCAAATACCTGAGGCTGGAAAAGTACCCATCCAGTATCCAGTATTATTTTAGTTTTTCTGGAGTCAAAAGTTCAGCTTTTATGGTCACTAAATGCTTTTAGACAGAATTATGATTTAAGCAAATATTTAACATCTTGGTTGGCACCTCAGGCTATTTTTCAGCCCTGAGAACTCAAATTCAGCTGAGTGCCAACATCAATATATTAACCATGTATATCACATAACTGAGGCAGTAATGAAAACAAAAAGGAATCCCCATGGTGGACGTGATGAACCATAGTAAATGGACAAAGGAACATCTCCATCAAAGCCCTGGGAAAAATGTTAGGGAATGTGGGAACATTTGCTTTTTTCTTAACCCTTCCTCCCACAGCAGTGTCAGTAACACTACTTAAAGCCATAGCTTACATAGCTATAATTAGCCGCTGGACAGAATCTGTAGCATGGGAATACATTACAAGTGAACCTAAATTTGGAAAGAAAGAAAGAAAGAAAGAAAGAAAGAAAGAAAGAAAGAAAGAAACTTATCTGAACCCGTTTCTTCATGACAGATACCAAAACAGACAAATATGCAGTTTCACAGAACACAGTCAGTACGCTTGCACAGATGACACTAGACAGCCTCAGTTTCAGCTGCCTTTCCACTGCACAAGAAACACTCACTGAATTGAACACAGAGCTCTTTTAAGAAGCACTTTTTTGAGCAAAGCCAACCCAACGCACCAATTTGAGTTGAAACAACTGGTGTTTTTCACGTCAACCAGTACAACACTTACATTTAAAATGACAAGTTGGATAAAATAAAATCGAAACCTCACTTACAGTAAAAGCCACCCTGGTGCATGGGATGTCTGGGGCAGCACGGCCATTAGCGGTGATGTAGTTAAGTGTATTTAAGACACATTGTGCAGCACTATCTGGGATTAATGACCTGATTATTTGTTCTCAGAAGCCATGCTTTACACTGCAACTATAAACCAAGCTGCTGCGGCCCTGTGGTCCCTTTTTGTAAGGGTTAACAACAGCGTTATCAGTTGAGTGTATGATAGGTGCAGTAGGAATCTTTTGGCCTTCAGTGCTACTGGGTGGACCTTAGAGGTAAACTATTCAGGCTACAGAGTTCAGCTTTAAATTCAAATGCACAGCATGGCATTTCCACTGCTCGGGGTTTCTCTGTCAAAACAATTGGCATCATTTGGTGACGTTGTGAAGTAGCTTGGGATCATGGGAGTTGTTGTCTTTGTCGTTAAACAGTCACCATTGCTGATGGAAATCTATTTGACGTGACTCAGGCCGAAATGTTCACAGACAACATGATGTATCCCACCTCGCTGTCTAGCAAGTTGAATCTCTGGGTTTGAACATTGATGAAAACATTTGGGATAAAGTGACTACATAACTCAACAAATAGGTGCAATCATTTGTTAATGCTTGATTATCAGGTCTATGAACTTTGTCCTTGTTTTATCAGTTATGGGTTTGTCTCATGACTTTAACACTGGCTGCTTTGTTTTCAGTGTAAATTTATTTATATTCATGTGTGTTTATGCTGTAATCGTTTTTTTACCCTGTAAATAGGAGACCATGCCTTTTGTATATTACATTATGAGATGTTTTGCCTTTATCATTTGAAATATTATTCAATTAAATGTGAGCATATTTGAGAAAATCTCTGCACTTACTACATATTATTTTTGTTGCTTTTCCTTTTAGAATGTATGGATGCAAAGGACGATAAAAAATGTGTTTTTAGAAGTTCAAACAATATGACTGAATGGAAAACAAACACCATGTCTCCCAGTTCTGTACTGTGAGCGACAGATAGCTCATCTGCTCTGGCTGTTAGCAGGAAAGGGTCCGTTTCTCCACACTGAAACTAAATATCCCCCCCTCCCCTCAAAACCTGTCAAACCTGCAGAGCTGTGCTTAAAGACCCTCAGTTTTCTATTAACCTATTGATTACCCATGTTAGCTTAAAACATCTCTATACCTTAACCTTATTTGCATATGCTCGTAGAACTGTGTTATCCTACCAATACTTCGTACTCGTGTTTTTATGCTTTCCTCTGCTCAATGTACTCCAGTTTGTGACCTTCTGGTGAACTAGATAATCACAAAAGGCCTATAGACATACACTGAAACAGCCCTGAATGCACAGTTCCTTCAGGGGACAATGTAAAGTTGCTTGTGAACTGTTCATCTGATACCCGTCCCATTTGTCTGTATTTACATAAGACCAGGTTCCTCATTTTTTTGGTGGCACTCCCCTAGCTGCACCTGCGATTGGTTCATCTGCCCATGAATAGGAACTTCTGTGCAGGATACCATCCAGTGGCGTTACCAGAGAGACACTTACTAAAAGCAGAAATCCCCTCAATATTGTTCTTCCTGGTGAGGGACAATCCTGCCCTGCAGTATTTGTAAGGTGACACACTATTTCTACAAGAGTAGGGGCAACGGACAGAAATCAGAGGGACGTCTGCTCGTGTGTGTGTGATATATTTCACATCTACTCCAAAGGATTTGTCTGAGGACTTCTTTCAGGGCTGAGAGCATGTTCTTTGAGGAAAAGTTGTGGATAACCTCGTGGTCTGTCAGGCAGGGTTTATACCGGACACTCAAGCAGTCACACACCAGCAGAGGGCCCCGTTTGCCAACATACAGGAGGTATTATTAATGCTCTATTATATATAGCATTAATACTGCGTTTTTCAAAGACAATTTAGCCAATAATACAGTTTTTTTTTCTTGCTAATACATTACTTTTGTGTTTGTTGTTGTCTCATAAAATTAAAATCAGTCTAAAAGCACTTGTAGATAATATAGAAATGAAAATAACACACATAATAGTATCATAGACATACTGAGTCACACAATAACACTCTTTTAACTGAACCATACAATAGATTCTAGGTTTGTGGAAACAAATGATGAAAAGCATTATCAATTATTAACATAAGGTGTGCAGCCCAACCTGGTCTGCTGACGTGACCAAGGGGGCTGGCAAAAGGCAATAAAAACCTGTCTGGCCACTCTTGTGTTTGAAAAAGCATTGGACTTGCAAATCACAGGTGGCAGAGACACGAGAGCTGATGAGTACACAGCACTGACCTTCAGAGGCAGCAAAAATGCTGAAAAAAACTTTTAATATCCTGAACCTATTTATTGTGCTAGGGCTGGTGTGTTTTACTGTGCTTCTACTCTACAGCCATAACTGCGCTCTAACTTTTCCGACTCAGCCACGTAGTGTGGCAAATGGAAATGACACCCTTTCTCAGATGATAAAAGAACAGGTGAAACAGCTGAGGGTAATGGAGACGACTGAAGCCGGCCAAAAGATGGTGGCTCCTACGAACAAGACTTTAAGACCCTGTCCTGACATCCCTCCAAGTCTTGTTGGTCCTATACATGTCGAGTTTGACTCAACCCGGACCATGGATGAGGTGAGAGAGGGTCTCAGTTCTCACCTTCAGGAGGGAGGACGATACAAGCCACCAGACTGCATCTCCCAACATAAGGTGGGTGAAGGAATTAATAGAAAAAACATAGAATAATAGTATTAAGTATAGATAAAACAATAACTTTTCAATTTCATATGAAGCATAATGGTATAATGTGTCAAAACAATACAAACTAAACCAACGCTAACTGATGAATATTACCTTTATTTAAAGGGGAACTATTTAGTTTTTCGAGAAGAAATTGAAACTCTGAATTTTAATATTTACATATCAATGAGGTATTAATACAAACAGAAATATTTAGTTTTTCCATAAATGAATAAACATATATCAATAAACTGTTCTCAGAGGAACATTAGGTCCGCAGAACACTTTTTTGAAATTCAGTTTCAGTGTGAAAAAGAGTGCTTGTTTATTTAGAATGTTTAGCCATAAAACATAAGCCAATGAATATCTTTCTTTTCTGATTAAAATCTCTCCCCAGAATTAGTGCACCTTTAATTGCAGGCAGCCCTTATTTCCAGTGATGATGAGTAACAGTTTAAAAAGACATAAAACAATTAAGACAAGTTTATAGACACCGTTTGTTAAAGATACAAGATCCAAAAACAATTTAGTTTAAAAAAGAACAAACACAAGCTGAATAGTTTATGATCATTGATCTAAATTCACCCTGTGCTACATTAAATACTTAAATGGCTGCTACCTGGAACAGGTAAAGCATAGCCTATTATCTTCATAATTTTGAGGCTGTCCTGGCCACAAATTTCTGTCTTTTCCTGTCCATGTATCATTCACTTTCACCCATTTTTTAAATCATGTGTTTTTCTAGTTATATTTCATTTAAATTCACCTTCTTCAAAAATAACATTATTATCTTTTTTTTTTTTTCATGAAATCAAAAGTGAAAAGAGAAGGTATTTACAGGGCACTTGCACAGTGGGTAGTATGTAGTGCGTAGCATGTGAACTCATTTAACTTAACTGCTCAAATGATTATTTAACTTCATCATATTCTGCATCAACAGTTAAAAGACTTACTGATGTTAAAATGGTTTTGGGGGCAAGAACATCAAAGGTCCGATTTGTAAGAAAAGTTGATTTTTAAGTCTCATTCCCAGCTTGTCAAATACTGACTGGACTTGACTTTTAATGTTTTTTACATCTATATTAAAGTAAATTTGCGTATCTAATTTTGCTCTAGGTGGCGATCATCATTGCGTTCCGAAATCGGCATGAGCACCTGAAGCACTGGCTGTATTACCTCCATCCTATATTGATGCGACAGCAGTTGGACTATGGTGTGTATGTCATCAATCAGGATGGTGAGGGAATCTTCAACCGGGCTAAACTGATGAACGCAGGCTATGTCGAAGCACTGAAGCAATATGATTATGATTGCTTTGTCTTCTCGGACATTGACCTGGTTCCTATAGATGACCGCAACCTCTATCGATGTTTTGACAATCCACGACATTTGGCTGTGGCTATGGACAAATTTAACTTCCAGTTACCTTATAAGCAATTCTTCGGTGGGGTTTCTTCATTGTCCAAAAGCCAGTTCCTGAAGATTAATGGCTTCCCGAACACTTACTGGGGCTGGGGTGGTGAGGACGACGACATCTATAGGCGAGTAATCTTCCGTGGGATGTCCATTTCTCGACCTGACATGGTGATGGGAAAGTACAAGATGATCAAACATGTGAGAGACAAGCACAATGAGCCTAATCCCCAGAATCCGAATAAACTGAGCAAAACCCGGTTGACCATGGATGCAGACGGGATTAATGCCCTAAAATACACAGTCAAGGAGATTGTAAAGGATAGACTGTACACTTTTATCAATGTGGATATTGACGCCCCTCCAAGCTGAAGGAGGATGTGGATCTGGGTCTGCTGTTGACAGTAGACTCATTGGTGTTTCAGTGTTGATCTCAAACAACTCTGTCTTGGGTGTGTGTCGGATTACCAATGCAAGCGTGTGCTCAAATTTGTGTGCGTGCATGCATGCATGTGTGTGTGTGGGTGGGTGTGAGCATGTGTCCGAGTGACATAAAGTCAATGTAACGTTCATGAAGTACAGATATTCTTGCCAGTTTTTCTCAGTAGTGCTGGCACAATCCTCAAATGTAAATCATTGTGTGAATTTCACTCTGTTCAGTTCTTTTAATGTTATTTGTATGCCCCTGTAAAGCACTTTGAGTTGCCTTGTGTCTGAATTGTGCTATACAAATAAACGTGCCTGTCCCTGCCTTTCCTCACAGAGAAGGAAAGGTGGGTAATGGTAAGTGGTGGTTTCGACACAAGAAACACCACAGCAAAGGCAGTTTAGCAACGGTTGCATCTTGTACACTTTTATGTATTGCAATTGCAGATATTACATGTGGTTGGCCAATGAGGTGGTGAAGGGGTTTTACATTTTTTCTTTCTAAGTTATACAATAGTTAGTTTTTTTGTACTTGACATTACTGTGCTGGGTTGCAAGTCGAGTAAACATAGGGAATTGTTACACACACTTTCAAATCTATCAGCGACTGAAAAGACGGTGGATTGTGAATTTCAGCCTGTTTTTGCTTTTCCTACACCTATGCAAGTACTTTATGTGCCTTAACCTAACCAAACCATTACCGTTAGTAGCGCAACGGAAAGTAAGGGAATGCAACGCAGCGCTATTAGAGTAAATATTATACATCATTGCTTACCAGGGAGCCGTTGGGAATGAGAACATGTTGGAAATCGGGCCATATTTCATCGAAAAACAACATCTTTGGTAACCATTTTGCACAAATCACTTTGGTCGCAGTGACACGCTGCTTGATGTGTCTTTTTTTTCTTCTTTCTGATGGTTGGGTTTCCCGTTATTTGTGGCCTTTTGCATCGAAGATGCATTTTGCACAATCCAAACCAATGTGACGATTGTACCTGTTCTTTGTTATCTGTATTAATGTTTCAGAAAAAGTGCTTCAGCACTTGAGAAGAATTATAACGAAATGTACGGTTTGGTCATTATTGTAGTGGTCCATGAACTGAGCCTCCCTGTAAACATTCAAAATAAAATAAGACCATCCGTCTAACAATGTGTCAGGTACGGTTTTAATCGTTGCTGAGATGAATCGAGTTCCACAAGATCCATGTTAAGCTTCTGTTATAATTGTCTTACTGTAAGGTAAATTCTATTAGAAAACCGCGCTTGTTTTCATGAAAAAAAATCTGTTAAGCCTGCCTGTGTGAAGCTAATGTAACTAAAACATAGAACATTTACCCTGCATATGTGCTGCTTGGATGGGAAGCGATGGGACTCCCGCTTAGAGTGTCAAATACATAGCATTCCAAGAATTTAAGACCACATTTTTATCCTATTGCTGGTGTTTCCACCCATACTTGAGATTATGACTTTACAGAAATTTCTTGTTAAACTAGTCTTGTTGTCATCTGTTGTGGTGAAAATAAGTCATACTTTGTACTGTTTCCTCCTCTCTGGCATGACTCTGGCAAGTTTCCAGAAATATATAAACATGAATTTGCGCAACAAAACCGAATTAGTTTGGAACTGGTTTTCAACCAGTTACAGTTCCGGGTCTGACCCAGACTCCGGGATCTGACTTTTTCAAGTCAGTTCCAGTTTACTTTCTGAATCTACATGCATGCCAACATGCAACACTTTTTTAGTATGATTAAATACATCAGAGTCACTCTCAATGTAACATTAGAGGGTCATGTTGATAATATAAATATTTTTTATGGAGAAAAAACATTATTTAACAGAGCTTGTGAAAAGGTGCAGAATAAATGTTAGCTAATATGGGGTTAAGTATCAGTTGTGTCCAAGGGTTTGAGTACAAATCTAGTTAAGTGGAAATGTTAATTCAATATTTAATAGTAAATTCAAGCCATTGTGCTGTGCATCAGCCCATTAACCAACTCCCCTGACCTAATCACTCATCTTGTGATTCATAACTCAATTCTTATTCTGTTTTGCTGCTCAGAAGCTCTCATTCAGTTGGCGACTTAATCGACAATCCAGTTTCCAGTCATTGTATCATTTCAAAGTTAGAATTTGTCACAGTGGACAAATCACAAGCTTTAATGGGTCCTTTCAGCTGGGTTAGACGTTCAACCAGCACCACAGCGGGCTGCATGCATGTGTCTCCACGATATACAGCTGATTCCCAGAGTCAAAGCCCTGCAGTTGATGAATTATAGAAAAGTGGGATTGCACAACATCACCCTGAGAGGAACTGTGGCATCATATGAGAGAGAGTGAGAATTGAGGAAAGATATACAAGGGCAGAGGGAAGGGGATGCACAGAGAGGAAAGATGGTGGCAGGAGCTCTCTGTGAGGTTGCAGAGGTGAAAACCAGAGTCAATCATTTGCATGAAGAATTGATGTGTTAGAGGTTATGTGCTGAAGGCCAGAGCACTTACTTCTTCACATGCCTGTTGATGACAGGGGATTAAGGGATGTTTACACAAGTAAGGAGTAAGGATGTGCAGTTGTGTCCATGAACACATGGTATTTTCAAGTGCGTGTTCGTTTTACTGTAGTAGCACAACTCTCTCACACACTGTGTCAGAAACTGCCACCGCCACCCCCCAAACACAGTCCCATCCTCCTTCCAGCCCAGCCCCCTCTTTTCATTGGTTGACCTAGTGGAGTTACTATGGGAACGGCTGTAGAGAGGCTGCCATGCAGAATGTGGGGTACAGCTTTTGAATGGTGCTTAGGGCTCCATCACACATTTATCAGGGCAAGGAAACCCTGCCTATCATAAGATTTTTTAGAAATATCAGTCTGACCTTTAGCTGCATCTTTAGTGGCTAAATTCTATACATGGCTCCTTTAATAGTCTACTTTACTACTGTGCTGTATAGCAAAATATAAACACCTCTTCATTTTATCATTTTCAACCAATATATTATTATGATATCTCAATAAAATAGTTTTATGTTATTATATTATATTATCATATTATTAGTCAAAGTTTATAGGCACTGTAGCTGAACACAACTAACCCTAACCCATATCACTTAGTTAAAATGATAATAGATACGGATTTAGCCTGGAATACGACACGTAGTCAGTCTCATGTTTTAACTCTCAAGAAAGGCTGCTGAAAGTGTAGAAGCTAGACGGAACAAAATCTATATAAGGACTTGCTCTCCCACTTTTTCTTTTCCGAATGTCAGGCTTTTTTAGTCCCTCCATTGTTCTCTTCTCCTCTGGTATGTAAAAGAACTTGTTGCTCAGTTCAAACTAAATCCATGCACTCATACCAGATTTATGCACCGAAACAAACACACACACAGGGGCGGAAATGGCTCACAATGAGGACCACATCCAGCATCCGAGCAGCATCAGCAGCAGCAGCAGCAGATTGATGATGAGATCAGCTGGCACACACGCGCGCACCAGCACGCACCGTTCTCTCTGTCAGCATCACTAGCTTTGATCCGGTGGGCCAGTACAAGTGAGTGTTATGGTCTTACGTAAGGCTTTTACATAAACCTCAGCGTGCAGAAACCGAAAGAGAGAGAGAGGGAGCTGGATGGAGAGGGAGGGGGGGTTTGCTGCACCATTACAAAGGGGATTCGCACTGCACCAAATCCTCCTCCCACTGCACATGCATGCGCACCCACACCACAACGTAAAAGCTTTTCTCCAGCAACATGTGTCCTCCTCTGAACAATGAGACCCTCCCTTTCATCCGTATTCAGGACACACAGACACAGACAGACAGACACACACACACATGCACACACACACACACACACACACACACACGCACGCGCACGCACACGCACACACACACGCACACACACACACACACACACACACACAGGCAGTCTAGCGACAACTGTCACAGCTCACCAGCTCTGAGGTCATGGA
>OMLP01025008.1:0-10720 GCA_900302685.1 Spondyliosoma cantharus | reverse complement strand
GGTGGGGGAGACCAAGAGAAAGATGAAAATAAGCAGCTACATTTTGTGTGTGTGTGTGTGTGTGTGTGTGTGTGTCCTTGCAGTAATGCACACACAGGAGCTCGTATCAGCCCCGATGCAGGTGTCTTTCTAGATATGGTGTGTGTTTGTGAGTGTGTGTGTGTGTGTGTGTGTGTGTGAGTGTGCAAAAGTTCAAAGAACACTAAAAATGAATTAGAGGACACAAGTACAAGACGTGCTGATCAACAGTTTTGTGAGAGACACACACACACACACACACACACACACACACACACACACACACACACACACACACACACACAGCTCAGACATGCCTCAAATACAGTTTGGGCCAGACATATAGGCCATATGGCCTCAAGCCCTCTTCCATATGGACACACAGGGCCAGGTGTCTGAAAGCTATGACAACACATCTAACTGTCATCCTATCATCCAATGTGTCTGTGTGTGTGTGTGTGTGTGTGTGTGCGTGTCTACCAATACATGTAATCAACAATACAATGTTTCTTTTCAGATTAGCTACACTGTTAGCACCTACCTTGGCAACCAGCAGTGTCTATGGGCATTTAGAACAATTAACTGTTCACTAACAGTTATTGTTCTGATTCTCTCAAATATAATCAAGACACGTGTGTATAAAAAAAGCATTACAATGTGTTGATGTGCAAATGATTATGTAAATGTGCAAGGATAAACTCAGATGGGATTTAAAATAGGTGCTCCCCATCTCCCCTGCTGAGCCACTGTTTTGGAGGCATCTCTGTCAAAAATATGTCATCCTCGCCTGCGGTGGATTCACCTAGAGTTCCCCTTATTTCGTGCTGAGTGTGATCCGCTGTGGGTGCTCTTTTAGCTGCCTATTTTATCCTCCCAACCCCCCATGAATCTCTGAGATACCCCGACCCACTTACAAACCTCCTCTTCCCTCCTTCCTCCCCTCCCCTGCTCCTTTTCTCTCTCCTCCTCCTCCTCAGTCTCCTCAGTTGCTGTTGGCACAGGCTCTCCTCTTCCAGCCCACTGCTATCAAACAATGTCTGCATTCATCCGCCTAAGGCAACTCACACACACCCCCACAGATCCACAGACATGCTCACACCCACACAAACACATTTTGAGGGCTTCCCCAGAGTGAGGCACCGAAGCATATCTTCCTTATGCTCTCCCCCAATGAGAAAGATAATCTGCCCGCTCAGCCCACAAGTCAGTCACCCCAGCCTGTCTGCCTGTCAGCCAAGTCAGTCACCCAGTGTGCTTGTTTTCAGGTACATCAGACACTCGAGCAGAATGCCCTACAGCTATGCTGGCAGGTTAGCTGGCTGTCGGATGGACTTGAAGCTGACTCTGAGCAGCAGATGGCTGGCTGTGAGTGGAGACCTGATCAGCGGGCTCAGTTATCACATGATGAGACAAAGGATTTTGCTGAGCTGTTAGGGTGGAAATGCCCATCGTTATGCTGCTTAAATCATTACCACTGGTATGCAATATTCTTATATTCTGTAATCTAGACCATTAGCGTATTCTTGGCAGCCTGTAGCAGTCCTCACATGCTATTTTTCAGTGCTGAACCAGGTTGGATTTGGCAGGAAAGCAACAGGGTTTAGTGGGTAACACCTACGCCTATATAAAAAACAATAATGGGTATGCTTTGACACTAATTTCACATTGTGAGGTAACACATTCTGAGGTAGATATGAGGCTTAACGATCACAAAAAAATTAAGCCATAACAAGATCCGTGATCCTCAAGCTTCCTATGGATGTATTCTGGGTGGCTTTGCTTAGTTTGGTGTATGCAAAATGCAACATGTGCTTTCCTCAGAACTTAATGATTAATTTATCCCTCCATTTGCTGCGAACAAGAAGACAGACACACGCACACATGCGACAGAAGAAGCACACACCCTATTATCTTTACACCCCCTCCCCCCATCTGTCTAAATAGGGTTCCCATTTCAGCCCCCTGAGTGAAGCTCTGCGCTAAGTGGGACAGTTAGAGGACATTTTCTCTCTCTGCTCCTCTTTCTCACTTGCTGTGTTTTCTAATAACATGGCTTGTGTCCGCATCCCTTTGCACTATGCCTGCATGTGGCTGATGAATGTGCTTTTAAACTCGCAGTGCTCTGGGCAAACATATTCAAATATTGAAGCTATTTTAAAAACATTTTCATTTCTAGGAAAAGGAAATGCATTTACCTATCTCGCTTCAGTGCAGCTATGAATAGATGCACAGTTGCTGATCTTGTAAAGCCTACTCTCACACCTTGTTTCCACATAGCGCTGTGCTCTTTCATTCCTCTGAGAATCTCCAATGTGTCTTTAAAAATACGGAGTACACCTCAAAGGTGCACTATGGAAGAATTGGCCACCTGTCAAATTCAAACTCAAAACAAGTAGGGGGCAACTTATCACCCGAGTAAGGGCTATCTGCTGCTAACTATAGCTGTCGTGAGCTGTTACACAGCGAGCTTTATAACTGAATTTGCTAACTGATCAATGAACGTACAACTGTATTTATACATTTCTTTCAAGTGAAACATTTGACTGCACATTAAGGTGTCATTGGTAGCATGGTAGCTTTGTAACATACATATTGAGTGCATGCATAGCGTAGGCTGACCTCCTCACTTATTTGTCTCCATGCATTATAAGTCCTGTTTTTGCCTAGAACATGCTCTGTATACATATAAAAGCAGGGAAAATTTGCTTTTTTTGTGTTAGTGTAGCGTTTCTACCCACCTGTAAATGCATGCATTTCCTTGTGTTGAACAGCAATTGCGGACATGAAACGAGACATACATTTCAATGTCTTCATATCTCTAACATCCCACTTTAACTAGCTGACCATCCTTTGTACACATTGACACCAACCTGACATGTCACACAAATACAGAATTGGACTTGGACGTGAATTTATTGACGCAAGAGCTTACTGACAGGTTCAGGTAACAGGTAGGCAGGTACAGGCCTAGATTAACTTGCAGGTCACAGGCATTGAAAACAAAGGTACTAAACCAGGAAGAACTGACAGAGGAACAATTGACCTGTGCAGGCAGATGAATGAGAGACTTATATGGTGGTAGCAGAGAAGCCTGGAGGCACCTGGTGGACAGGTGAGGATAGTTCCGAAGGGGTTAGGTATGAGGATGTGGTTAAAGGCTGCAACAGAGAAGCAGAAATTACTAACCACAACAATGCTGATGTAGTCATTGATACTAATGATTAAGCCACAAGCATGATTGGCATCACCTTTAAGGCAGTTATATTGTAGCAATCCATAATAAGTATCCATACTTTAGTTGTAGTGTAATTTGCCAGTACTGTAATGTGTATTGACATTATAATACCATCCAGGTATACAATGATGGTTTGTCAATGATTTAAAATGCAAACAAGGCAGGACAGGTGCGGCTGCTTGTCGATGGTTGGTGAGTTGTGCTGCACAAACAAACACACCCTGTTCAGTCACAGATTACACACACTCACACACACACACACACTCACACACACACACACACACACGCTCGCACAGAACACACATTCATCATCACTATAGGGGTCCTGTTGGTCAGGTTGGTTCAGGACAGAGGGTCTTCCAGCACCAGATTAAACTAAGCTACACTGTATGTGTGTGTAAAGTATTAAAACCCCCAGGACTACCCCCTGTGCTCTTGTTACTTTAGTAATCAACAGGGAGTGTTACTAACTTTAATTAAGCTGTCTAAGCACGGACTCCCACAACACTTCTACGTCCCAAAGGCTGTAAACAACATCTATATGAGTATCTTTACTGTTTTTCCTATAGGCCACCCCGTCTAAACTTGGTATTACAGGAAAATGTTTACTAAATGCTTTAAGGAAAAAGAATAAATAAAAAGTTGAGAATCATAAGTAAGGATGGCATAGACCCTGTTCTAAAATGGCAGCACCGCCATTGTTAGGTCCTCATGGCAATGGCAATGAAGATGGGGAGCGACACGAACACAGAAATGCAACTCAAACCGTAACTGCCTGAGAACACTGTTGTCCGCCTGTTGGAGAATCAATCGATCAATCTTTATTTGTATAGTGCCAATTCACAACAAAAGCCATCTCATTACACTTTCCAAATTCAGCAGGTCTACAGCATAGTCAACATTTCCCCCATGAGCAAGCACTCGGTGACAGTGGCGAGAAGAATCCTTGGAGAAGAACCAGATGTCTGGAGATCTCCTGAGGTCACGTTAAAAACACAACACAAACACAAACATGGGCGCAGATGGCCTGACTTCCTGTTAGAAATATGCCTGGTTATCCATGTTTTTGTTGCCACGTACGGCTAGAAATTGTCCTGAGGTCTCCTTAATGGTGTTGAAACACCAGGGCACCAAAACTATCCAGTGGTTTCACACTCACAAAGGCTGAAACACAAGCTCGAAAAAAGCTAAATGTACTGTGAATGTGATATAACACTTTTTGCGAACAGGTAAAAATGATACGTAGCCTATGACATGTACAAATTTGAACGTATCTGTGGTCTGCAGAAACAAACATTTTATCCCAGAGACTGGGCTGCGTCTCCTGCCTACATTCTAATCAAAGATATACAGTAGGCTCTACGGGTATGACAGGACCAGTGCAGGTTCAATAATTGTTTCTTAAGAACTGCTTCTTAATAGGAAGAAGTGGTTAGCAAATTTCCCTGTTAGGCCCCCAGGTTTATGTACTGGCTGATGGCCCAATACTGGCTCACTAGGACACATAAATGGAACAGAGCAGTCATTAATGTTTTCAATTTGTGCCAAGATTAAGGTCTATAAGTACTCCATGTGCATGCCACAAGCTAAATATAGAGCAATTCACCACGGCAATGTTCCACACTGTTTAAACAACAACCATATATGTGTCGTGTGATAAAGAGAGGCAGCAATGAGTTACACGTGTGAGTAACAGAGAAGCAGTAAAAACGCTGTTGACATATTGTGATCTCAATACACAATGCCTGGTCCGATACACTGCACCCATACCACAGTTATCTGTCTTATCAGCGTCACACCAAAAACAACGATGCTGCGGTCTCTGAATGCATACAGTAACTACAGACTGTCAACATATAGGACAGTTTACTCAGATGCCATAGGGATAGAGAGAGAGAGAGAGAGAGAGACAGACACAACCCTATTTTACTCCACAGACGCGGACACATCCAACCTGCATGCGCACCATCTACATATCGCGTTCATGTATACAGTTTGCATATTCATGTGGATGTCCTGTGTGTGTGTGTGTGTGTGTGTGTGTCTGCGGACATTTTGCATGGGTGCTGGACATGTTTATGTTGAGTGCGAGTACAGCATTCCCTCCTTGTCCTCAGGAGTGTTCTCCCGGCATGGCGTGCAATACTCATCTGAATGATTCAGAGCCCTAGGAGAGCCCGCAGCAGCTCGTCTCTGGAAGAGACCTCTCAATGTTTAATGTGAGGTAACGTGCACAAGTAGGCTGCAGGAAGAGAAGAGTTTGTTAGAGGTGCATTCATCTGAATCACCGCTTAGTCAACACTCGGAGTAGAGAGTGTGCCTCTTACAGTAAAAGCTATAAATGTTGCACTTTGATTGGTAGTCTGACGTTGCAACTTCAATCAACTGATCGATGCCAGAAAATGACAGCCGTTGAAGGAACGCAATCAAATGAACGCAACACTGTAGCTTGTTTCTGATGGGAATAAGGCATAATAAACCCGCCAATTCATCAAACTAATGCATATAAATGACTAGTCACCGGAAAAGGGCTGGTAAAATTGGAACTTGGAGGACTTTTGATTGAATAAGAGAGGTAATGATGAATGAAAAATGTGTGGCTATTCTATGCACCATTTATTTCTCTTAATGTAATGAGTGTGGAGCTTTGGAGAAAGCTGACACAGCTGATGTATACACACCACACAGCACTGCCAGTCTATCTTTATTCCAAGCCGTTGTTCCTGCCCATAGACTCTGATTTGTCTGATGCCAATGGTCACTTGTTGGACTGCTGAGTGAGCGTGTGTGTAAGCACAAAACGCCATTTATTCTACAGAATGCGAGGATGGTGAGGAGAGTGGTGTTTAGAGAGGAACGAGTCTACTGTTAATGCTGCTAGCACCAATGCCATAAAGTATTTAGAGGCACACAGGCTGGAGAGAAAAGTGCCTGCTGCTGCGAGGCTGCTTTGCATGCTGATTGTCATGCAAAGCAGTGAGCAAAGAAAATCAATGTAAATTGTCATCAAACTCCAGCCACACATGCATCAGTCATTCACTCTGTATATCCTGCCATCCTGCAGGTTTTACATGTTGTTTTTCTGCAGCCATCTGATGAAGGGAGATGTTAGCTTGTACAGAAACTCCAATCCAATGAAGATCAAATCCTTTCCGAGCAAATAGTCTGGAATTATTAACACAGATAAAAGCTGAGCCAAAACATACTGTCTGGCTCAAAAATAAATATTAACTTCTGGCCTACATTAAACATGCCACATCCCCATGGCAGTAACCCTAACCCAGTTAAATTACGGGTGTATAAAAATGTCTTGCGGTGACGACAAAAAGAAATTCAGGAAAGCCATCACATTACTCCTTTCTACAATGACTTGTCTTTAAAGATATACATATTTCAGGTTGTTCAACAACCAGTATTAGCAGCTACAGTAAGTTCTGTTTGTTTTAATACAGTCTGATGTACTGACCGCCTCTTCTTGTTAAATTCCCTCAGCAGTCATGTCTTACATTTAACAGTACTCAAAGAACCAGACCCCTCGACTTCAGACATCTTTTTGCCCTAGGTGTGACACTGACCCCTCAGGGTCAGCTGTCATATACAATAAGTCATTGACATGGCATACAGACATGACCAATAGGATTTGGGATCAATGCACATTAGCGAGTCGGATTATCCGATCAATGTGAGATGAAACATGAAGGCGACCTTTGACAGCTGAACCCATTCAGGGTCTGGACGTCACAGCCCATTTGTCCATAGTCAGCGTAATAGTTACATAAAAATAGAAGCGCAGAGAGTAATTTCCAGTGCTAGATTATCTTTAATGATAATCACATTGGAGTAAAACCAGCTCAGGTCACCAGAACATTCAGATTAGGCTGGATTCAAAGCTTTAGATGAGATGAAATATTTCTGGTGCCAGAAAATGTGATTTCCTGTTGGTTTTCATGCTCTGAAATATCACAATTTGTTAAGAAGATGAAGGCTGTGGGTTTTAAAAACTGATTTAAGTAAAACGGAACAAACTAGGAGAGTCAGTTTTTTTGGGATGAATTTTTATTCTCTTACCCTATTCATTAATTCTTTATAGTGCTTTTCAACATTCATAAAAAAAAAACAAGCTTTTCGCCTATAGGTGCAGTATATGACATAATAATGAGGCTTTCCATTGAGATTTAGACTATACAGACATACGACTTCATCCACTCTGCCGATTCAGGACCATTGCGTAATCAGCATGTTATCACGCACAGAATGACAGCTTCCCCTTGACACGCACGCACTTTCAGTAAGCCCTCTCACTCAGTATCCCACAATCCCCCTGTTTGGTCTCAGCAAGTCATGCGTGCCACCCCAAACTCCAGACTGACAACAGCCGGCTCCTCTTTGGCCAGCTCGCTGTTGTATGTCCCTTCGAGCTCGCCGTAGCTCTGCTTCCTGCTCTCGGTGCCGCTGCTGCCCTCTACTGTCCGCTCTGTGTCGGTGCTCTCTGTGGCCTCCTCGCCCACCTCCTCCTGCTCGTCATCCTCCTGCTGTCGCTGCACTTCTTTGGGGTTGATGGGAGCCCCAAGGATGAGGGAGTCGGGTCGTGGTGGGAGGGCGCTGGAGTTGGACCGCTGATCTCTGGTGGGTGGAGCCGCAGGGGGGTCTGAGGTTGTGATGGGGGTCACACCGAGTTGTTGGATCCGCTGGACAGAGAGGGGGGACGAGACAATGAACTTTTTTCTCAAGGTGAGCCACAGAGTATAAAAATATAATATGATGACATATTTGATGTTAATGTTGTTTAAATATTTAAAATGTTTACGATTAATATGTATATTCTGAGATGGCACTGTATGTTAGATTTTATGTGTATCCACTAAAATGTTTTTGGAAAGTAAAAGTAATTAAAAGCATCCGTTTACAATTGTTTTATCTAAAGACAACAATATTAATCATAACAAGATAATCACATGTTATCTCAAAATAACAGTGGCCCTGTTTCTCCACAATTTGTTTTCCTCGATATCACGGACAAAACAACTGCTAAGCCACAAAAGACACTTAACTCCAGATAATGTGATTGAGACAAAATTACAAACACGGCTGCTCTTGGCTAATGCGGAAATGGGATTTGACATACTAAAGTTAAAAAAGAGAGAAGTGTGTATATCCGCACTAAATGTATATAACAAGAAAACTTTTCACACTGTGACCCAGGGTTAAACTCAGCCCAGGGCTATACAATTCACGCTACATATATACTAGCCCTACATTGTATCATTCTTCAGGTCCATTGCTTACTTTAGCCCCATTTTACTTCAAGCCCTGCATTGGGCTAATTTTTCAGTGGACAACCTACAAACTTGGGGCTACCCCTGCTTCGGAGCAGTAAGCCCAAAGCTCAGGTTGATGTTAGCCCACTTTGGAATGTGCCAGGATTATGCCAATGTGAAAGCTTTCCTGGCCTGGGGCTAAAAGCGCCCTTAGCATGGGGCTAAACACATTCTAAGGCCCCAATCACACCTGGACTCGACACAAGAAACGTGCCGCCTGCAAAACCATTGTCTTCCAATGGTGCCGTGTGCCTGGCATGAGCCCCTCTCATTTTTTCACATTTTCCGAGTGGTCTTTCGAAGTTAAAATATTCGTTCAAGTGCAAGTTGCACTTTTTCCATTAATGACATTTGATTGCCTGGTTGTGCACGCAGCCCCACTTAACACAAAACCATGCCGTTTTGCTAGCATGTAGCAATGAGTTTTGATGTAAATGGGGTCTAAATGGGATATGTGCAGTGTGGGAAGTTTAATACACACACCGAGCTAAAACCAACCATCATGAAGGTTATGATGTACAGTTTTTGTAAAACAGCGGTAGTGAGATGTGGATCGTTTAAGAGGATGTACTACTGCTGAATCATACTGCATTTTATTGACAGGTCTCTCTATTATTTTGTGCACCCATTTATATCAATACGGGAACAACAAATTCAGTGTCCTAACAACAAGTGGGCTCTATAGAGAGAATTAGTGTGTGTGTGTGTGTGTCCACTCACACTCTCCAGTGCTTGCAGTGTGCTCTCTGCCTTGCGGCTGTTCTCTCTCAGAGTCAGGATGGTTTTGAGGATCGACTGACGTGGGTGCATGGAGCGATCAAACTGGTGGTACATATTCCTCCAGAACCTGGGAAACACAAGTGATTCCAGTGAGGGAAACATCAGAGATGCTTTGCTTCACTGAGATTAAGATTCCTTTCAGATTCAAGTAAAACATTATAAATACGCAACGGCAAGGAAGTGAGGAAAGCTGCACTGACTTGAAATTGTAGGGCAGAGTGGAAGGCGCCAGCACAGGGTGCGCTTCAGAGTACGCAGGGCTGTAGAACGGATTCAAGTAGTTCTGTCGTTCGCTCATTAGAAATGCCCACAGAGAGTGAGTCCGCTCTCTCAGCCTGGAACACAAAACAGCAGTCATGACACACTTTAACACAGTCCAATGGGGCGATTGTTTAGGTCATCAAAACCATAATTAATTTTGCTTTCACACACAAAAGCTCACAGTCATAAATGTCTCACAGGTCAAAATTGATTCTTTCTATAATGTTTTATTGCCTTTGCTCATTATTCCAGTGATCTAAATAAGAGAAATACAATCAGTAGTGTTATTGAAAGCATTGTTTGTTTTCTTCATTGGTTCACATGCAAACTAGTGTCTGTTATCAAAAGTGCCCTATGTGGGTGTGAAATGATTGCTTTGCTCCATTAATCTGTTGCTGTTCTGAAAATACACAGCAGAGTAGGTCATGTGACCAAAGAGTGTGACAGAGAAATGGTGTGTTTGTCACACCTGGGTCATTTACAAATTTACAATTTACACGTGTGTGTATTGGACTCACTGCAACTCCTCTCTCTGTCTCTGATTGTTGCCGAGGAAGTTTCCATACTGACAGGAATGGACGTGTTCATGGATCTGCAGCAGGAACCACTCACTGAACTCAAATGCCTGCGGAGATGGTTACCTCTGAATAAATGCAATAAAACATATCCTGCCAAATACCACACACCATTGTGTCAATATGACACACAGGTCACTTAGCTCAAACACTCTCGCACACCTGTGGGAACTGCTCGGTCAACTGCCAGACACACTCCAGGAACTGAGTGAATATAGGCGACACCTCCTTTGGATCCCCGTCCAACTGGTCACACCTAGGAGTAGACGGCCAAATAACAGTGACGTCTTTATCTAACTATAAAAGAACTTACAAAGTTGTTTAAACAGTACATAGTCATAAAGCTACTCTATTGGTAGCCCACATACAGCCTGGGAGCAACCGCTGAGTGCCCCAGCATACGTCATCATACACTCATATCATATAACTCATCTGACCGCATCCAGAAGACATTAAAAAAAATAAAATATTTAAAGAAAAGTCTTAATCCATCACATTCTGATACAGAACTTTTTTTTTTTTTTTTTTTGATG